>OZ005734.1:54828151-55045651 GCA_963930755.1 Eudasyphora cyanicolor | reverse complement strand
ACAAATAAACAAACACTAACCAGACCAGATCACAGCAGACCAGACTCATTTTCCGTCGTTCTGCCTTTTTTAGCGTGTCTTGTGTTACTAATCATAGCCGTACGAGTGTATGGGAACGTCTCCGTCTCTCAGAGAAGACAACGTCCGTATGGTAATTAACATTAGCTGATTTTAAAGTATACAAATGTGTATGCTTAGGATTTGGAGGCTAGGTTTGGGGGCGTAGAAGTGGAGTGGAGAGCTAGGAGCTTATTTGTCTAAACTATTAGCATCCTTTATTTTCTCAGCATGCTTCGTGTTGCCAACATTAAGGCATAATTATAACATCATCTTGGCTATCAATGGAATCATGGTCCCACAGACCACTTTACTCTAGTTATAGATACTCTAGTTTCATTTTTTCCTTCTCTAGTGTGTATGAGTTTTCTATTTATCATCTTTACTAACTAACAAGTATGAGATATTTGTTTGTCTTTTATTGTTGTTCGTAAGCGATGTTGTTGTTTCGATTTCCTAATGCTTGCCGTTTCCCAGATATATGAGACATTTTATACATTGAGTACTTGTGGTGAATGAAGAGCTGTGCAGGTAGCTTAGACAAAAAAGACTTCAGAAAAGAATTACAAATCTATAACATTCAACTTAAATGGCATTCTTGGTAGTGTGTCAAAAATACCAATGTGATATTTTAAATTCTTGCTTCATACTCAATTCTCAATAGTTGTATTGATCAATTAGGCTAAAGTTAGGGTGGCAGCCGGAGTCACCAGTTCACATAGATCAAGTGAGGTCCTTAGTGCGATCACGGGCTCAGATGCCCCTCATCGCAACCAAACTGTTTGATACACAAAGTTATGAATAATACGAATATCGGTACCGGCAATATTTGCCAGACTTTCTAGAAAGGCCGACCTCAGTATATCAAGACATCGTTTACTCATTGCGTGACTGTCTGCAGAAGTCATTGGATCAATTCCCAACTTCTTGGCTTGTGCGCCGATCATGCAGTGTCCCGTCAGAACTGACATTAACGTAGACAGTATTTTCCTTTATATAGTGTATAGATATTTTGAAGTTCGCAGATAGTATCTTGACCAGATTTGTCCTATTTTTGTAGCTATCTTACAGGTGTCGATTTGACATGTATGACCAATCGGTCATACATTTGGACTCGATTGGAGCACTCTAAATGGGTCAAAGTGGGATTTTTTCCGGGACATCAGAATTTGTTTTAGAGGTATGGTTCCTTCGGCAAAGTTTCTTATTTTTATCCCTAGAATACGATTTTCACTGAGCAATGGGCGATTTTTAAATCGACCCGCCCTACTCTACAAGTACCTGGCAGTCTGTGAGCTATAAAAGACTAAGTTCATGACAATGAAATACGAAGCCAAACTTCTAGTCAAGCTTCTTACCATCTGCATAGAAGTGGTGATGTTATTGGTATTTCGTCAAACCATTCATCTCTGTTAAAGTTATACCAATTATTTTTTTGAAAATAACACTGTGATGGTCCAAAAATGTAATAGAAAGAGGCCCTATGGAAAAACCCATTACGACCATGATGAATAAAGTGGTGGTAGCGGTTTTTCTAGGTTAGCTCTTGTTATCGAGATATTCTGTCATAAAGTTTGCTGGAAAATCAGTGAGGTTCGCTATAACTGTGGTGAATTTGTAGTGGAAGACCGCCCAAAGAACGAAATTATGGGAAAATTTTGAGAATTCTTTCTTTTAAAACAGTTGTCGCCACTTCACACCCCATACCCCTAAAAAACTGAAATCAAATCCTATCATAATCAAACGTCTTACAAATCGTCGACATTTTTAGGTGTTGGCTTTTAGGGGGAGCATTTGTTTAAGTAACAGTCGTGAAAAATATTAAAAAAAACCCATAACTGAAGAGTGGTTAAATTTTAAGGGCCGATGTTGATTTTGAATAAAACACAAATAATTTAGGAAATTATTGTCATTTATTTTTATTATGATAATATTAGTATGGTTCAATAATGTATGGAACAAAATATCGTCCGCGACCTCGGCGGCACACCTCCATCCGATGGTCCAAATTTTTGATGACGCTGAGGCATAATTGAGGTTCTATGCCGTCAATGTGCCGAACTATCTCATCCTTTAGCTCTTCAATTGTTGTTGGCTTATCGACGTACAACTTTTCTTTCAAATAACCCCAAAGAAAGAAGTCCATCGGTGTCAAATCATATGATCTTCGCGGCCATCGCCACGACGTTAGATAACACGGCCCTTGAATTTGTTGCGCAAAAGAGCCATTGTTTGGTTAGCTGTGTGGCAAGTGGCACCGTCCTGTTGAAACCACATATTGTCCACAACCATATCTGCCAATTCGGGCCATAAAAAATTCGTTATCATCTCACGATAGCGAACACCATTCACAGTAACTGCCTGACCGGCCTCATTTCGAAGAAGTATGGCCCGATGACGTCGCCAGCCCAAAAGCCGCAACAAACAAACTGGGCACAGGTGTTTTCACATCTCCTACAGACCCGGTTTGCTGAAATGTGGGCACAATTCTCCCGATTGTGGACACATTTGGTCGACATTTTTCGTAAAAGGCTTAAAAAACTTTAACGCGTTGCTCGATTGTGTATCTTTTCCTTGGTTCAAATTGAGTTAGTCTGAAATTAAGAAATGTCAAATGAAATGCAGAAAAAACTTGACGTTTAGGTGTGGTTCTCATTCAACATCGGCCCGCACAATTTAACAACCCTTTTAATAGCAAAATCTTAAAAAATATGTTATTGAAATAATAATGTTAATATTTAATGATCGAAAGGAAAGTAACGGGTTTTCCAATAGGGATGATATGATTTTGAAGAGACGTTTCGCCATTTGTAATATGTCATGATCTGTCAATTGTTTTTTATTGTATTCAGTAGTGTTTACAATTTCATCATGGACAGATATACGCAAGCACAATATTTACAAATTATTCAGTTTTATTATCAAAATAATCGCTCTCCAATTGCAACTTTTCGTGCGCTAAGTCCATTTTTTTAAATTCAGGCGATCTACGACCTTGACACTCATGAGCAATGTTTTAGCTCTCGTTAAGAGCTATATTTTTGCCATTGACCGATTACCGATCCGACTTACCGTTAAGGAGCTAGAGCAAAAATCAACCTTCCGTTCACATTTGAAAATGATGCTAAGTCCATTTTTTTTAAATCCAAAAAAAAAACCTTCCAATCGACCTACGGCGTTGACACCCATGAGCAATATTTTAGCTCTCGTTAAGAGCTATCTTTTTGCCATTGACCGATTGTGGCTACGTAAAATTGTGATATTGAATGGCCTCTAAGAAGTTGTAATTTAACACCATTAGACTATTTCTTGTGGGGTTATTTGAAGTAATTGGTCTTTCGAAATCTTCAAGCTTTACAAGTCAATATTGAACGTGCCATTCATAACATACGACTTGATGTTGTGGAAAAAGTGCTCGAAAATTGGGTTCATCCAATTCGTTCCTGCAGAAGAAGTCGTGGAGGCCATTTGAATGACGTTTATCTAGAACTTAATTGTACCGATTGTACTTCACATTAAATAAAAAACTTTTGAATTTCCTTAACAATAAGTGTGTTTTTTTTTCAAAGAAATCGTATCACTCTTATTGGAAAACCCATTACAACTTCTATCTTCTTATTCAAAAACAAACAATCTATGGTAAAAGTAAGGGAGATACATAAAAATAATTTTTCGTTTTATTTTGACCATTTTGTTTGGGAGGTACCAAAAATATTACCACAAGAAAATTATTTTTTAGATTTTTTATAGGAATTGTTTTAGGTAAAATAAAGCACAAATTCCAAATATTCAACTCATTATACCAAATTGCAGCCCAATTCGTTGAAGTTTGGGGTTTTTGTGGCTTTACGAAGTCAAATCTAAAGGGACCTTTGTATGGGGCTATATCAAAACATGGACCTATGACTACCGCTGTTCTTTTGAAATATTCAGGGTATAAATAAACCCCAGTTACGAATTTTCAGCCCGATAAGTTGACTTTTGTGGTCTCTATGACGTTAAGAAGTCAAATCGGCGAGATGCATATATAGCGTCTCCCCGATGGGGCTATATCAAAAAAACAACCGATATTGCCAATATTCAATACCAAATTACCTGCTGCTATAAGAAGTTTATATACCAAATTTCTGTCATCTAGCTCAATAATAATAACTGCGTGTTTACAACACGGTAGACTGACATTGATAAATCGTCTTAGAATTATATATATTAATTATACGACGATTAAGAATATATACTTTTTTGGGGCCTCAAATCAATATTTAGAGGTGTTACAAATGGAGTGAACAAATTAATATACCCCCCATCCTATGGTTGTGGGTATAAAAATATTTTTGGCTAAAATGTTTATAAGCAGTTACAAATAGGTAAAATAAAATCACGCTATCATTTTTTTTTTAATTTTTTGTGGTCATTTTAGTTTTAAAAAAAAATAGTTTTTGTCTTTTACGAAATTTGTAATTGCTTTACTATGTTTTATATTTGGGCCCCCTATGTCAGACAGGGGCGGAGCGAGAGGGCCTCAAATTTGGCCACATCGGGTGAAGAAAATGTTCAAGCGCGTGGAACTCGTGTTTCTCTTCCGATTTATAAAACTGGGGTCTACAAATAAACTGTTTACAGCTAAGAGTTATCTCGTATGGTTACCGAGATAACTGCAATTAAAAATTGAATTTTTAATTTTTTCCCTTACCGTGTGCTAGTATTTTGTAAATATCGGAGCACAATATGCACCGATTTCATCCGTATTAACATGTCTAGATGATCAATAAAATTTCCTATATGACGAGACAAAAGTTATGACCACTGAAGAAAATCGAGGGGGAGCATTTGTTTCTACAAAAATTTTTTCAAAAAAACTTTCGTAAACAAAATTTGTACAAAAATTTAAAAAAACATATTTACAAAATATGACGCTTTGTGTCCTCTTTAAAACAATGTAAACTTTGCAAAAACCGGTTCAGCCGTTCGAGAGCAATTACAAATTTCGTAAAACACAAAAACTATTTTTTTTTTATTTTTTTAAAAATAAAATGCCCACAAAATTTTTTCAAAAAAATGTTTTAAAAAATATTATAGCGAGATCTTATTTTACCTATTTTAAACGGCTTATAAACATTTTAGCCAAATATAAACTATATAGGTCGATATTAAATATTCTGACCGAGTTTCATGTCCAAAACTTCTAAGCAATTGTTTGATTCTTCACCGCTTCAACGTTTCCATCGGCTATTAATGTTGCTGGTTAAAATATTACGTATAAAATAGTAAATTTTGTTCATATTTTTTTTTAAATGTATAATGATTACTGTTATTATTTTAAAAAAAATTATTTCCCGGGGTTGCACGGGGCCTCTTGCAACACTTGATGAGAAGCCCTGATCCCGGCTGATATGGCCCTGTCAAAGCTATTATATCGACAGGCAACGTCTCAATAACGTATCTGTCATGACGGGTCACCGCATGAAATGAAAATTGAGGAAAGTAATCTGTACCGACAACGCACTGTGGTACAACGTGCTATGAGTTCGTGCATTTGATTGTAACGCCTAAAAAACAAAGAGATAGACCCATCGTTTATTATATAAGTATATATATATACGTATCGGCATAGAATTACTTTTTGAGTCGATTTAGCCATATCCGTCTGTCTGTCCATGTATTCTTGTGATCAAATTGTAGGTCGCAAATATGAAGCTATCTTTACGAAAATTGGTACATATACTAGGGACGATCCTCATTGAAAATGGCACATATCGGTCCGTGTTTTGGTATAGCCCCCATATAAAGGTCCCACCGTTGCCACTTTTTGACACTCTAGAGCAGAGTTTCTCAAATGGTGGTTCGCGGCCCACTGTGGGCCATAGTGACCTATCAGGGGGACCGTGACGTCTCGATGAAAATTATGCTCTTTACATCTTTTGATTGATAATAATCGCCATTGTGATTTTCTTAAATTCAAATCAATGTCTGGAAACAATGAAATTGAATTCAGAAAATATTATTCGACACAAATTAACAAATTGAGAAATTGTGGTTAATAATCACAAAATTTTAAAAATAGATTTTTATTTGTCTTTTTTTAGAACAAATTTAATTTGAGAGAAAAACAGCTATACGAGGTTTAAAAAAGCATTATGTGAACAAGCTATCGAGCTCATGCAACATTTCTTTTGGTCAAAATTTCATATTTCTAAACAAACTTAGTCATGTCAAAAACTTCTGAAAATTGCATGAAATGAGCCAACCGTAAATTATCCAAAACTTCCTTTTGTAAAAATATTAAGTTTAATCAAACATTTTGCTAATAAAATGTTTTTTTAATAATATCTAATGGTTATTGATATAATTTTAAAAATTTTTGGTTATTAGGGGTGCACGGAGGCATCTTTGAGGTGGACCATGATACAAAACTTGGTGATAAGCTCTGCTCTAGAGAAAACATTTCTCAATTTTAATGGCTGAAATTTAATAATTTATACTTTATATAAGATTGGTCCAAGTTTTGCTGTAGCTTCCCTATAAAGGTCCCCACCGATGTCACTACTTGACGCCCTAGATAACAAATCTTTCAATTGATCTGGCTGAAATTGAAGAATTTATACTATATATTGGACCTAATCGTCCCTGGTGAAAATGGGGAACATCGGTACAAGTTTTTATAATGCCCCCCATATAAAGGTCCTTTCCGATTTCCTTTCCGACTACTTGTCGTTCTAGGTGACGCATGTTTAATCCATTATGCGGAAATTTTATCTTTTGTACTTCATTTTGCATTAACCCTCCGCCGTGCACATATTCCGATAGTCACATACATAGCACATGTATCTGACCAGGCACACTATGTTTTTCAACACATTTATATAAAAAATATGGTATTTTAGTGATGATATTACATTGTTATATTGTTATCACGCCTGGCCAGATATATATTTGCTATTAAAAATAATGAAAAACGAGGAAAATGAGGTGAAATGAAGGGCAAATGTTATAGCAATCAAACTTACATCTAGTGGTGGCTGAACAGTTTCACGATGTGAACGTTGTTCATTCGGTTTTTCAGCTACAACCATGCAGAGTGCATATAAAATCCCGTTTGAGTTATTTTGAGAAACGCAAAGAAAAATAAAAAATGCAAATAGAGTGCCTTATTCTTCATATAAAATATTTGTGTATCTGGTCAGACACATGTGCTGCGTATGTGTGTAGATAAAAAATCCACATAAATTGTTTTTGTTATTTTTTTATTTTAATGTGTTTTTTTATAAAACGATAAGTAACAATATTTGTAGAGGGTACCTGAAGACTCAAACCCCTATCTAAATTAGAAATATATTTAAATCACAGTTAAATTCGCAAAATGTCTGGCCAGATACATGTGCATGACGGAGGGCTAGTGAAAATTGAGTGACTTTTTACAGCCTATACCATACTGGGGTATAGGGTATTATAAGTTTGTTTCATGGCAAATGTTTGTAAAACCTAGAAATACTACAGCTAGACCCTCTTAAAGTACACCGATCGATCAGTGGCTGAGTCGATTGAACCGTGTCTGTCCGTCCGTCTGTCCATCTTATGTTGTTGTTTGAATAGTAAGGACCGATGTTGAATGTAAACCACACCTGAACGTCAAGTTTTTTTCTGCATTTCATTTGATATTTCTCAATTTCAGACTAACTCAATTTGAACCATGTAAAGGTGCGGCTTGTGGGCTGGCGACGTCATCGGGCCATACTTCTTCGAAATGAGGCCGGTCAGGCGTTACTGTGAATGGTGTTAGCTATCGTGAGATGATAACGAACTTTTTATGGCCCGAATTGGAAGATATGGATGTGGACAATAAGTGGTTTCAACAGGACGGTGCCATTTGCCACACAGCTAACGAAACAATGGCTCTTTTGCGCAACAAATTCAATGGCCATGTTATCTCACGTGTTGGCGATGTAAATTGGCCGCCAAGATCATCTAATTTGACACCGTTGGACTTCATTCTTTGGGGTTATTTGAAAGAAAAGGTGTACTACGATAAGCCAGCAACAATTCAAGAGCTAAAGGATGAGATAATTCGGCACATTAACGGCATAGAATCTCAATTATGCCTCAGCGTCATCGAAAATTTCGACCATCGGATGGAGGTGTGCCGCCGAGGTCGCGGCGGCCTTTTGGCCGATATTTTGTTCCATACATAATTGAAACATACCAATATTATCATAATAAAAAGAAATGACAATAATTTCCTAAATAATTTGTGTTTTATTCAAAATCAACATCGGCCGTTAAAATATAACCACACTTTACGAACTTTAATCCGATCGTATTGAAATTTTGCACTTAGTAGTCTCTCGCACCTGAAAAGAAGTCTATTGAAATTTGTTGAAATCGGCTGAGATTTAGATATAGCTCCCATATATTGGGTGATCCAAGTAGAGATACTTTTTTCAATTGCCTTTTTTTGACAGATCACGTGTGAATCATGTCATGCTGTCATGTTATTTTTGTTAAGTATTGTTTGGCATTACACCATGGAAAGACTTACGCCTGAACAACGTTTACAACGTTTTGTCAACAAATTGACAGATTAATTTATGGAATGTTATAACGGGTGATCCAAGTAGAGATACTTTTTTCAATAGCCTTTTTTGACATATCACGTGTGAATCATGTCATGCTGTTATGTTATTTTTGTTAAGTATTGTTTGGCATTACATCATGGAAAGACTTACGCCTGAACAACGTTTACGCGTTTCATTCGCCAGTTACCAGTCAAAATGCTCGAACGAGTCATCGAAAATTGGACTCAACGGATGGACCATCTGAGACGTAGCCGCGGCCAACATTCGATAGGCATAATCTTAAAAAATAAATGCAAATAATGTTCTTTCAAATGATAATAAACATTCCACATTCAATTTGAATTTTCTGTGTTTTCTTCTTTAAAAATGTGGGGAACCTCGAAATGGATCACCCTATATATGTTTCGTCCGATTTTGCCCCCTTTTTCCAATATTTTACATCCAATAGTTTTGAAATGTAGCAGGGCAGAGTTTAGTAATCTATGGACCAACAGTGCCGAATTTGAAGAAAATTTGTTCAGATATTGATATAGCCCCCATATATATGTTTCGTTCGATTTGACCCTTTAGACCTGTAGAAGATGAAGTTTACATCCAATCATTTTTAAATTTAGCATGATGCATGGACCAACATTGGCGAATTTTTCCAATATTTTACATCCAATAGTTTTGAAATGTAGCAGGGCAGAGTTTAGTAATCTATGGACCAACAGTGCCGAATTTGAAGAACAATTTTTCAGATTTTGATATGGCCCCCATATATATGTTTCGTTCGATTTGACCCTTTAGACCTGTAGAAGATGAAGTTTACATCCAATCATTTTTAAATTTAGCATGATGCATGGACCAACATTGGCGAATTTAAAAAAAACGGTTCAGATTTAGTTACAGCCCCCATACATATATATGTTTCGTCCGATTTGGCTACAAATACAGAGCCGTACCAAATGTAAATTGTGTAAAATAAATATGCCAACATCTTCACAGAGAGCCAAATGGCGATTAATGCAATAATATCGGAAAGGTTCAAATCCAGAACTGTGTTGGACTGTAAAAGAACGATAAATGATTACTCAGGCCATGATGGTCAACTGCGTATCTGCTGGCTACCAGGACACAACCGAGTGATTAGAAATGGACGGACAAACAGCTTGGCTGCAAAGGCAGAGAACTTCGAGTAATAAACTTGTAAAATTTGAAACCTCTCGAAGCCACGAAAAATGAGTTGAAGCACTGGGCGGTGATGGTTCACAAAACTGTTTGGAATAGCGCAACAATAGGAGCAACTGCAAAGATGCTGTGGGGTGACCCAAATGAAAGGAAAACAAGAAGTCATCTGAAACTAAACAAGATCGATATTAGTAAGATGATGAGTGTTCTAACGGGACACTCATGCTTACAAGCACATCATCATCCATAGGAGTAGCAGGTAACGACGAATGCAGAGCATGCAGGGAAAACATCGAAACGATGTAACATTTTCTGTGTCACTGCCCGGCTTTCACACATGCAAGATCCCAACATTTCGGGTCCGACATAGTACCAGACTTGACTCATCTCAGAGAATATGACTGGAAGATACTGAGAAAATGCGTGTCTAGTACAGAGTATGAAGCCGCCGAGCCGAGCCGCCGATTTTAGCCGCCGCCGACCTTTTTTCACCAGCCGAAGCCGCCGCCGATCTTTGCGGCTAAAATCGGCTGAAACACAGGCGTCGTTCCATAGAAAAACTTTAAAATATGGATAGATACAATTTACATTTTTGATAAATATAACCATGTTACAGATATATCGTCTCCTCAATAGAAGAGTAGTGTATACACATAAACACTATTATTTTTTATTGCATTTTAATAACCTACGCAATTGGTTATATATACGCAATTGGTTGTATATCTAGTAAAAATTTGGGGAAGTTCTACTTCCGCAAATTGGGTTATTTTGAAATTGATTGTTCATTAATAAAAGCCTACGTGCCGATATCGAGTTTCAATATCACAAAAACTTAAAATATGATTTTCTCGAAGCGACAAATAAATTATACCCTATTCATTTATTTATTATTAGATTACGCAGATATTTTCGGAAAAAAACAATGGAGTATTACAGAATTGTAATACTTCATATAAATTAATACCTCCATTGTAAAGAAAGCTAAGTCGACTTGGTACTTTATACTGGAATTAGCATTTCTAAATATTCTAAATTGTCTTAAGTAAAATCCATCAATTAAGTTAAGTTAAGCGCAAAACAAATTACAAGGTAAGTCTACACAAATTTAAAATTTCACTAAAACGACGATTCGCCTCTCCTGAAAACAACCAGTTTCGACTTAGCATACTTTGAAAATCGAATATATCATAGAGCCGCCTAGCGTCAATTTTATGACTTATCATTGTATGGAAATAGATGATTTTTATACCCGCCACCGTAGGAGGGAGTATACTAACTTTGTCATTCTGTTTGCAACACCTTGAAATATGATTTGCGACCCTATAAAGTATATATATTCTTGATCGTCGTGAAATTCTAAGACGATTTAGCCATGTCCGTCTGTCTGTCTATCTGTTGAAATTACGCTACAGTCCGTAATAATAGAGATCGGTTATTCAAATTTGGTATAAATTCTTCTTATAGTTGCAGGTCGTTTGGGATTGCAAATGGGCCATATTGGTCAATGCTTTGATATAGCTCCCCTATAGAGGTCGCTCTAAATTATGGTTTTTGAGCCATATATATCACATTTTTAAAGCAATTTAGCTGAAACTTTTCAGTTTGTATTATATTTTGACAAAATCATCACAACAAAAATGTTACCTTCATATTTTGGTATAGTCAACCTATAGAGGCCGCTCCAAAATATACGTATTTAAGCCATAAATACCAAATTTTCTAAGCATTTTAATTGAATTCATGCAGTTTTTATTTTACTTAGGCAAGAATTCATCACAGTAAAATTTTTTTTTAAATCGGTTCATATTTTGTTATAGTCCACCTATAGATGTCGCTCCCAAAAAGGCTTGCTTAAGCCATAAACACCACATATTTAAAGCAATTTTGCTAAAACTTTTCAGTTTGTACTTATATTTTGTCAAGAATTCATGTCAATGAAATTTAATAAATCAGTTTATATTTTGTTGTAGTTCCCGTGTAGAGGCAGCCCACAAATATGCTAATTTAAGCTATAAATTCAATTTTTTTAGAGTAAGAGTTTGGCTATAGAGGCCTAAAATTTCGCTAAAAACTAGCGTTCGTTTTTTCAATAAATTGCTAAACAAAAAGATCATTCCATGACTTGCTCCATATCCAAAAAACTTCCAGTAATATAATTAATGCAATTCATGCTGGAGGGTATGTACGATTCCGCATGGCCGAACTTAACGCAGTTACTTGTTTCACTTCACAATATCTTACAATTAACTTAAAAACATCTATTATTTATGTATATATGCCATAGCATAACTTTTCAAGTATTATTTTAAATTTAAAAATGTTTATCACAGAGCCGTCGTATGTCAATTTTCTGTCGGCTAAGCCATCAAGCCGCCGCAGCCGATCTACAATTTTCAATGGCAGCCGCCGCCGCCAATTTTGCCTCGGCTTCATTCTCTGGTCTAGTACCGATTTCTGTAACTCTTGAGGTATAAAAAGATCATAAATAAGGAGCGCACAACAGGCCGAACAAAGTCTAGTTGAAATATACTTTGGGTATTTTATTGTTATCCACTCTTAGTAGAATGGTGTAGGGTATCATATATTCGTCACCGCCCGACTTTAGCCGTTCCTTACTGGTTTAACCTAGTTAGAAATGTACTCTATTTAAACTGCAACTGTTCATAGTAATAATGGTTCAGACCTAGGGTGTCCAAAAAACCGTTTTTTCGAAAAAGCTGTTTCCGGTTTAACCGAAATATTACTTTTTTTAAAACCCGGTTTTCGGTTATAATTTTTTGTCGAAACCGGTTAACCGGTTTTAAGGCCGGTTTTTAAATAATATACGAAAGTGATTAAAATTTCATTAAATGTTTATTGTAAAACAAAAAACAACTTACAATCATTAGTAGTAAAAATTAGTAAACAAAAATAGATTATTATTTCGTTTATTACAGGTTTAATTTTTTGTTTACTTTAAATAGAAAGTATTAGAATGTTTTTTTTATAATAATAATTTGTGTCGTATTTATCGATTAGTTGTATTTTTTTGTTTTTCGTCACGTAATGTAATGTCAAAAGATAAAAATAAACTCAAGCGAATGCAAGCGCCTTTTCTGCAGAAATAAGAAAAGTTGATTTGCGGTTACAACTTTTATAATTTCCAATATTTAAATAATTTGCGCTTTGTTTTCATACCAAAAAGTTAGTATAAGTATAATAAGACATTGTGTATTCCTTTATAAACGTATAATTTCTTTGCCTTTTAATAGGAATTTTAATACTTAAATATAAAACCTTTGCTTCGAAATCTTGAGTTTTGTATTTGGTGTTCAAAATTCCGTGGAAACTTTGCGCTCGGGCAATTCCCGTAACAAATATCTTAAAAATAGAATACAATTTAAATGATATTTCTTTTAATTTTTTATGTAACTTGACGTTGAAAAAGCTCACAAAACGTTGATGTAGTCAATATGAGTCCGATAGTCATTAAAGCATTGTATAAGTAACACAGCTTCTCCGTTTTCTTCTTAAACTTTTCAAAAAAAAGCAAAGTCATCATACAATGTTGCTTGCATTTCGTTTTCCGATTCTGTGTGTGACATAAATCCAAATTTAAATTATTTGACTCATCAATATAACAACTTATATATCAAAACGAATTAGAGGTATCAGGCTGTTCTGTCGGGATTTAACATCGCAAAAAAGTCGAAGCTATTTGTCTTTCCGTTCTTGAACGTATGCTTGAAGTGTTCTGTGCTTCATGGACGACTTATTAAATGCTTTGCTGTACTTCCTGACTTTATTTATTACATCATGATATCAGGAATAAAGCCAAAATCATTTTCAAGATCAGTGAATTCATATTCACTTTCAGAATATTCAGAACAACTGTCAGAATTATCCACCTCATCGTTATTATTTGTTGCATCTTGTATAAATGGTATCTACAACAAGTAGAAAAAATATATCAATACTTTAATTTTTGTTTTAAACAATAAATAAAAAAACCGATTAACCGACATGGAAAAACCGGCTTTCTCCGTTAACCGAACATTTTTTATGAAACCGGTTACGAGTTTGGGTTGCCAAACCGGTTAACCGGATAACCGGTCCCGGTTTTGGACACCCTATTCAGACCGTCAGACTTTCCTTACTGATTTTTTTAGAAAGATATATTTTTTGGGCTATGACACTTCTGAACGAACTACACATATGTTTAGCCGTCCCGCCCGACTTTAATCTATGCAAACTATATTTTGGGACTTTCGAGGGGAACACTTAGAAATATAAGTATCTAATTGGTCTTAGGAACAACAAATATTCAACATCACAGTATACCGAGTAAATTTCCATTGACTGCCCCCCAAATGCGTGTTTGTAATCAGCTAATGTCAATTTGGTACTTAATTGAGTTATCGCTGCTGTTGTCACCATTGTCGTACCTATTTCAGTTGTGGAATTGGGTGATTTTCACTGAACTACAACTTCATTGGTTCGATGCATATTTATTTATCGTTTTAATTTACACTCGCTTGTGACTTTCAGCTTCGTTTCTATTTACTTTTCACCTTATTATTTTCAAGAAAAAAAAAAAGAGTATCACCTGAGCCAAGTAACTAGTTTACTCTCGACATCTTCCAATCGGTCTTTGTACTTTAATTTTTTTAGATTTGTTGCTGCATATTTTCCTCAAACTGTGTTTGTTCAGTCACCTTCAGCCAAAGTTTGAGATTTCAATTGTATTTCTGTTGTTATTTTCTGTGTACATTTTCAAAATCTTGATCTTGTTTTCCTCAGCTAAACAGTTCGGCATGGTTCAGTTCAGTTCATCTTGTTAAAAATTTCTTTGCTATGACAACTCTGTTAAAGTTTGTTTTTTTATTTTTCTTAATTTCTTTTTTGTTTTCGCTTATATTGTAAGCTTGTTCATTGAACTAGTACTACACATGAAGAAGATGAAGTTGTTTAAAAAGTAAGATGTTGTCAAAACTATTGCCAGAGGATATAATTTCTCTTTAACAATGGGGAAAACAACAAAACACACACACACACATGAGAGCAATGACACAAAAATTTACGAAAAAAAAATCAAATATAGATGGAAAGTTTGCCCAAAAAACGAAAGACACACTAAGTAACTGGGTGAAGGAGAATATATTTTGAAGATTTTATTTCGTTTTTCGTTTTCGATGTTCACAAACACTTTGGAGCTTTGTCGTAAGCAATAATTACACTATGCAACAAATGAACACTTTTTGAAAAATACACGAACCTGACTGTATAGGTTCGATTCTACTACCAAATGGTAGTATAACCCTATACTTAGTTTCGCGAGATTGGTGGCCAATTTTTTTTATGGGCCTCGAAAGATTCGGAAAATCAGTGGACCCCTTGAAAAAAGGTGTCATCGCCATAAAATTTTACTATATGTGTCAGAACACACCAGAGCTCAAAACATAACACAAACACCAAAAAAAGGTCAAATTCCTGATCGTGCATCAATGTTAGTCGTACGATCTAGTGGTTGAAACAATGAAGATACCAGTAAAGAACGATGTTGACTGGAATTTGACCGTTTTTTGGGTTTTTTGTGTTAAGATTTGGGTTTTGGTGTGTTCTGACACATATAGTAAAATTTTATGGCGAACATTTTTGTAGAACATTTCATCCCCGCCCTCCCCCTTTTAAGGGGTGTTTTTTACGATTTGTTAAAATGGGGCCAAAAATTACAGTTATGTGGGGGAGCTAGAGGGTTAACATTTTCCACAAAAATATTGGCCTTAATATTTTCTATAAAATTGCTGAACATACCCCATACCAGAAAAATATATTTTTGTTACATAACAGTGAAATACTTACATTTTTGGGGTACAATGTGGATTTTTGAGCTATTTAAGTTGCCTAGACACGTTCAGATTGTATTGATATGTTCATAAAAGTTGTTCAGATTTACCGTGGCTACAATATTGCCAAATATTGTTAGTAAAAAATCAGCGATCCCTTAAAGTTATGCCAAAAAAAGTGAAAACAAATAAATTGAATCCCATGTTTTTCGAAAAAAAGTGCAGGAAAACAAAAATTTTTCGGCATGAAATGTTAACAGACTTTGTTCAACGTGTTCTTAGCTACATTATTGCAAAATATAGTTAAGCGCTATCACCAACTCTGAAGTAGCTGTTGCTCAAAAACCGATGACACCTTTTTTCAAGGGGTCCACTGATTTTCCGAATCTTTCGAGGCCCATAAAAAGAAATTGGTCACCAATCTCGCCAAACTGAGTATAGGGTTATACTACCATTTGGCAGTAGAATCGAACCTATACCGTCAGATCCGTGTATTTTTTTCACTGTTGCACAGTGTTATGAGTAGTTGTGCCGGTGAAAACAAAAGACTTAAGGCACAAACTTGAGCAATAATAGAATTGAAGTGGACGCTAGATAAATTAAAAAAACATATATTTAATTGGGTTTTGGTTACATACTGTAAATAAATGTAGTATGCAATAACACTATGCAACAAATTTAAAAATATTCCAAATTCCAAACCAAAACCTAATATCTATTGATGAATTTAAAATTTTACTCATTTCTTTAAACAGGACCATCATAATACATATCGCTCATTTAGAAAAAGAACGTCACATTTTGACTTATGACATTTCACTTAATTGTGATTTAAATGATGTATACAAAAATAAATATTTGGGAGAATAGTATGATATAACTTCTGAAGTACGCTAAATATTATTGTCTTCCCCAGGAATCAGCCCAATCATGGATCAGCTTATAGATATTGAAATGTAGGACAATTTAGTATGACCACTTCACAAAAAAATCATTTTGAGTTGTGACGTTATTTTTCTAAATGAATACAAACGTTGGCAAGCTGAGGACAGGTTAAACTACATTCAAATATTGACAACATTTTCTCCAAAAAAACCCAATTGCAAAAATAAAAACAATATTTATATTCGCTCAAACAACAATTAAACTACAATAAAAACAGACGTTTCATATTTACAAGGACTTCGCTGTAATAGTTTGATCGACATGTGGAGAGACTCCCCTGCACCATGACCATTCATTTCGTAAACACCTTTAGTCTGCCACACCTTTGCCACACCGCCAATTGCCGGGGAGTCCGCTGTGAAAGCTGCAGATACGCAAACAATTTATGATTACATTTACTGACCGTGTCATGTGTGATACATTGTTGCAAAATAACATCAATAAATTACATTTATACACCAATGCGTACATTTATTATCTCACTGAAGTTTGCTACCTGTGCAGCAGCGTGCATTTACTATCCTCCTGAAGATGTTTTGCTTCTAGAGCTTCTTGTCCGGCCATCGATTCGATTAAAGCAATTAATTATTGGCAAGTTTGTTGCTTAAGTCCTTTTCTGTTACACATAGTTGTGTAGCATGACCGCTTAAAATATGAATGCTTTTACTCCGGAAATAGGTCGATGGTAATGAGATGTTAATAACTAATGATGTAATTTTCAGGTGATTCTTATTATTGTTATTACTTTGTATCGAATATTACGTCGATTGTCCTTTTGAGGGGGGAATTTCAAAGGATAGAAATTTTTCCAAAATATTCTGAGATAACAATTTACTCGGTTTTTTGATAGCATTCTTAAATTAGCAAACATTATTCAATATATGTATGTCAAATGAAATATATTTTCAATAAAATGGGTTATCCAAGAGCTACATCTGTCGAATTGATTGTCAGTTATTCAAACCAACGCGAACCTACAGCTTTCCTGCAGAAATATAAGGAGACTTTGGCCTTCTTTATACGTTCTAATACATTAAGTCTGAATGACATCTATATATCTAGAATTATTCCTAGAAATTTTGCACTTTCAGAAAAACCTAGCTCTGTTCCATTTATCCCACATAATAAGCATTTAAAGGGTGTTTTTTAGACGTGCAGTTTTCAAGAAGAAATAAAACGCATATAACTTAATGTTATGGCCAAGCATTTAGGTTTATTATAAAGGTAAGGGTTTGCCATTATGTTATAAAAACGATTTCCGACAAGTGGACGCCGCTGCTGGCTCCAATAAATTCCAGACGAGAGGCCCAATCGAATCGGGCTGCGTAGACAAGCGACTTCACATAACCCCACAAAAAAATAATCCAGCGGTGTTAAACCGCACGATATTGGAAGCCACTCCAAACGCCCATGACGCGATTGTTTCGTTGGCTGTATGGCATGTAGCGCGCCTTGTTGGAACCAAACCACCTCCACTTCAGGCACGAAAACGTCATTAAGAATAACTCTATAGCGTTCCCCATTGACTGTAACATTATGACCGGATTAATTTTTGAAGAAATATGGACCAATGATTCCTTTTGCCCATAGAACACACTAAAGAGTGACTTTTTGTGGGTGTAACGGCGTCTGAACAATGGTTTGTGGATTATCATTACTCCAAATGGGACAATTTTGTGTTTTTTGAAGTACTCATTCATCCAAAAGTGGGCTTCATCTTTGAACAAAATTTTCTTGTGAAAATTGGAAAATTTATTACCATTTTGGTAATAAATTTTCACGATTTGCAAACGTTGTTCCGGAAGTCTATTGATTATGAAATGGCAAATTAAACTGAGCATAAATCAAGTGACATCTGTCACAAAGACCAACTCCGAAAAAATTATTACACTATGCAACAAATGAACACTTTTTGAAAAATACACGGACTTGACAGTATAGGTTCGATTCTACTATCAAAGGGTAGTATAACCCTATACTCGGTTTGGCGAAGTTGGTGACCAATTTTTTTTATGGGCCCCCAATTGTTACGAGACTCACTGACTGATTGAATGACTTATCAGCGTCCAGCCCAAACGGCTGACGCTAGAATCATTAAATTTGGCGGGAGGGTAGTACTTGGGACGTAGACGTAGACATAAGGGATTTTTCGAAATCCGTACAATTAGCCGCACAATGCGGCAAAAAGGGATAAATATTGTACCACCGGCAAATCTAAACGGAATGAGCTAGAATCGTGAAATTTGGTGTGAGGGTAGCCGTTAGACTTAGACTCAGAAATTGATAAGTTTTTTCGAAATTTGAAAAAGTACTGTCTCCACTAGTACCAGGAGTACTGTCTCCACTAATTTGGAACCTAGCGTTGAATGAAATCCTGCTATATCTAGAACGTTGTGGCTGCAAGGTCGTGGCATATGCGGACGACATGGCAATCGCAGTGAGTGGCATATTCGTAAACGTCCTCAGAGAGGTTTGCGCTGAAGAAGTTGGCTAGATGGGCCAGAAGCAGCGGTTTGAGCGTTAACCCAAACAAGACAGAATTGGTTCTCTTTACTAGGATGCATAATGTCCCAGATGTGGACCCTCCACATCGTCTAAATGGAACAGATTTAGTCTTTTCTGGAAGTTTAAAATTGTTAGGAATAATTCTAGATAGGAAACTGTTATTTAGACATTACGTATTGGAACGTGTAAGGAAGACCAACGTCGCCTTATGTTCCTGCAAAAAGGCTGTAGGGTCGCGATGGGGCCTCTCTCCAAAAATCGTCCAGTGGATATATATAGCAGTAGTTCGTCCAATACCGTGGACGGCAACTGACAAACTAACCATCACCAACCTACTAACAAAGGTTCAAAGAACTGCCTGCCTGAGCTTAAGCGGAGCCTTAAGGACTACAACGATCGAATCTCTACAAGCCCTACTCCATATACTGCCGGTTAATATTGTGGCGAGAGAAGTTGCAACCAAAGCGGCAATACGATTAAACTGCCTATCAATGTGGAGGTACAAGAACTACGGTCACATGAGAATATCAAAGAGTAGTGCTATGGTAGCCGACCGAGTGAACTATATACCACCTGTGTACACATTCGAGAGAAATAACATCACTATGATACCCGCCAAAGATGAATGGGTTGGCAGAATACCAGGTAATAGAAACAATCTCCACTTTTACACGGATGGTTAGAAGCTTGATGAAAAGGTTGGCTTCGGAGTACACTGTGCAGAGCTTAGTTTGGATATAGCTCATAGAATACCATATACCTGCAGTGTCTATTAAGCTGGAAAAATGCCAATATGGGAGTCGCTGAGTCGCAACATAGTAAACAACACTGGCGTTGTCATTTACTCAGAAAGCCAGGCTGCCATCAATTCTCTGGAGGCAACATCCTTAAATTCACAAACAGCCCTCGACTGCCGCAGATCTCTAAATGAGATGGCTGATCAGTTGTATGTACACCTCATATGGGTGCCTGGGCATAGGGATATCCCGGGGAACTGCAAAGCCGATGAACTTGCTAGGAAAGGGGCGACATTACAAATTCTCGAAGAATTTCCATATATTGATGCGCCACTATCCACGTGCAAGCTTTGGCTTAGGCAAGAGGCAATCAGGCAGTCCAACGAAAGATGGACAGAAATCGGCACCTGCAAATCTGGCCAAGGTATGACCTGAGAAGATCAAAATATCTCCTCGCACTAGAGAGGCAAAGATTCTCTACGTTAGTATCAGTTCTGATGGGACACTGCTTTATAGGCGAACACGCCAAAAGATTGGGTATTGACTCCAATGAATTCTGCAGAAGCTGTGGAGATGAGGAAGAAGTGGAGAGCTTGAGCACTTGCTATGCGACTGCCCCACTCTGAGGAAACGACGACTGGACATACTTCCAGGAAGTCTAACAGATCTTTCCAGTACCGATACTCGTACTACCGATAAATTTGTATATCAAACAGTTTGGTTTCGAATAGGGGCATTTCAGCCCATGGTAACACTAGGGACCTGGTAAAAAAATACGGCTGCCACCCTAACCTTAACCTATATGTTCCTCCTGATTCGATATCAAAGCGCTATAGAAGTTGTACTTTACTTCCGATCATTACAAAATTTTTGCAGAAAGATTAATTTAGCGATAATCGGTTAAGATTTAGATATAGTCACATATACTCGTATATCAAATTATTATCGCAATGACCCTTATCACATTGTTAGGGGATGTAGTGTATAATATAGTCGCCCCGCCTGACTTTCTGCCTTTTCTTACTGATTTTTAAAAATATTGAAGAAAAAGCTATAGATAACATTTTTGACAAAATTTTGTAGATACAGGGTGCCCTAAAATGTCCGAAGGGTTTTGAATTCC
This sequence comes from Eudasyphora cyanicolor, assembly GCA_963930755.1. NCBI lineage: Eukaryota > Metazoa > Arthropoda > Insecta > Diptera > Muscidae > Eudasyphora > Eudasyphora cyanicolor. The sequence goes on along the minus strand of OZ005734.1, from coordinate 55,024,713 downwards.
TTATAATTTTTTTTAATATAATTTTTTTTTATTATTTCTTTTCAGTATTTTGTAAAAAAGACTTGGGGAATTTAAAATGGAAAATTCAAAAATATCATAAATAAAGGAAATCCAAATGACCAAAGAAGTTGGAATTATTTATAACTTTTATAGTATATTTTTTATCCCCTCACCTTAGAGAGGAGGGTATATATCATTTGCTACGAGCCAAAAGTGTAACACATCGAAGGAGTGATCTAAGACCCTAAGTATGTTCGGCGGATATCCATTTTGAGTCATTTTAAGTCGAATGAGCAGTCCGTCTGTCTGTCTGTCTGCTGGTTGGTGCGCACGATAACTCTCGAAAGGAGTAACCGATTGACTTCAAATTTGGTACGTGGTAATATTTTTTTCTATCTCCTTCTAAGTTCGAAGATGGGCCATATTGGTCCACTCCTTCTAGTACCTCCCCCACAAAGGGTTAACATTTAGTTAAATATTGATTATTTAATAACTTCTATACTACTTATTTGAATCTTCAAAAATTCTACAAATAGTATTAGTTTATTAGTCACTATTACCTCGAGAAAAAAGGGCGAAATTGCCACGTCACTTTTGGTACCACCCACACAAATGGACAATTTTGAACCAAAAGTTAATAGCTTATAACTTTATTACCAGTGCATACAAAGACTTGAAATTTTGTACAGTGTAATGGTTGAATAGTACGTACAATACAGTGAAGAGTGTGCATTATTGCCAAACTCCTTTTGGTACCTCCCACACAAATGGACCATTTTGTACCAAAAGCCATTTTGTAAAAATACTTGCAATTTTGTACAGTTTTGTGTTTTTATAGTACCAAGAGTCCAGAGAAAAATGGACGTTATTGGCACGCCCCTTTTGGTACCTCCCACACAAATGGACATATTTTGTACCAAAAGTTAACAGCTTTTACTTTAATACCAGTGCATACTAATACTCGAAATTTCGTACAGTAACTGAAATTTCGTTACACTGTACAAAAGTGGCCATTAGTGGTACGACCCTTTTGGTACCCCCACACAAATGCACCATTTTACACCAAAAGTTTACAGATAACTTTAACTTAATTAAAACAAACAATAAATAAATGTACTAATATTTTTTGTGACTCAAGGTGAGGAGATTCATAAGTCGGTTTACCCGACTGAACTTTCTTACTTGTTCTATTATTCCTGGTCAGTATTTTGTAAAAAAAAACTTGAAGAATTTAAAGTTGAACAGTATACAATTGAACGTGCACGAATATGCGAAGCAGAAAATGGCAACCACTTGCGAGATATATTTTTTCATAATTAAATTAAAAATATTCTCCATTAATATACTGTACTAAAAAAAATAATATTATGTCTTAAATAAAAAGTTATAATGAACTCAAACCCCTTCGGTCATTTTGGCCCACCCTCTACTATAGTTAATTGCTATAGGTCAAATTTGAACACCCTCCAACTCGGACGTTCCTTAACCGATCTCGTAAAAATTTTATGTCATAACTACTATCCAATATGCAAGATCTAACCCGATCAGCTTACATCGCTTTTAAAAATGCACTCACTAGACATGAAATCACCCATATATATTTTATAGGATACCAGATCAATTTCAAGGTGCTTAAAACACAATTTTCAAAAAGAAAATGTCATGCGATTCCATCAAGACAACCAATGTTTTGGTTGTGGTATACTTCTGCATCCATGTTGACAACAATCATATTTGGTTGCGCCAACTATGAAAATTATCTGCTGTAGTTGCCACAACCAACTGTTTTAAAAAATTGGTTGTTTTGACAATTTGTCAGTCACATATTACCGACAATTAATTAAAAACAGTTTTGATTAATTTTTATTTTATTTATTGAACAAAAAACAAAACAATTCATAACAAAATTAAAAATCCCATATTACAAATTCATCACTATTATGAGATGTGGAAATATTTGACACTCATTTTAGTACTGAAAAAAAAACACAAAACTTTTGTGAAAATATCTCTTAACCCTGTTCTTTCAATTTCATTATTGTTGCTTTTACTTTTTATTTATATGTATGAAAAACATTTTGCACAACATATTCTACATTCCACGCGAGATTACTTTTGATTACCTATACAATTCTCGAAAAAAAATTTGAAGATTTTTTTATGTCGAGTAATTTTATTTCTTGTTTGTTTTGTATCAGCAAAAGAACAGCAACCAATCTTTCGGTTGTATTTCCCAAAATACATTTAATTATTCTAAACTTGGTAAATGATTGGGATAACCAATAAACGATTATTTATTAATATTTTTTCTGTTGTAGTAGCCAATTATTCGTTGCGATAATAATCTTTGGTCTATTGATACAATTTCTGTTGTCAAGAGTAAAACATTTGTTGTCACAACTAAAAATCGATCATATAGTACTATAATGAAAATGGAAAATTGGTTACCACAACTAACCGAGTGTCAATGAAAACAACAATCTTAATTCGATTGATACAACCATCCATTTAGTTGCAAGCATTTTCATTTGATCGTATCCATGTTATTATTGTTGTTTCAACTAATTATTTTTAAATACAACCGACAGACGGTGTAGGCAACATACTTTTTGTTGGTAGTACTATTTTTTTATTGTTACAATCGAATTCCAACCAATTATTTTCCTGGGTGTATATATCTTCGTTTTAGAATTACATGAAACTAAGATCTCCACCAAATACTTTAGATATTTTTCTATCTGTATTATTATTATCAGCAGTAATAGGGCTATAAGATCATTGTTGATAAGTTCACTAGAAACTCAAGTGAACAGGTTAATGCCTCCTTGAAATTCCCACAGTATGCGAAAACAAAAGACTTAAGAAGCAAACAGTAAAACTGTATCAAAACTTTTTTTTTAGAAAGTAAACATTTCGCATTAAAACACCAACAGTTTCGTTAGAAAGGTTTCTTGCAAAAACTAAAATAGGAACCCCAGACAGAATATTCCCACATGCGAATTTCCTTTTCAAACAAAAAACCGACTAACATAAAAATAGTGTGCGAAAATGTATATTTTACACTACTAAGCCCTACCGGCTCATCCATCCATCCGTCCATTCATCGGTGGATGAATGAATGCACCAAATATTGAAGAGATCCTGAGAATGGTTATGTTTTGTTCTAAGTCAGCCAAGCACCTGCATAATCATATTTCAAAAATATCATATCCTTTTTGCTTGCTTCAGCACAGGTAGTAGTGAAGGTTGTATCCTGTTTCGGAATACACACTTTTGTTCGTGGCCGAATAAAGGATACATATTTATTAGGAATGTCACTTGTATTGATGGCCGTCATTGTTTTGTGCAAATGATATACGAGGAAGGATATGCTTGTCTATCCATTTTTTCTCTCTCAATTGTTTTTGCCACACACATACTCAGTTATTGGAAGATTAAAAGTGTCACATTCATTGCCACACCCAGAGAGAGAAAGGCAGGACTGCCAAAAGGACAACAGATAAAGGACTACAAATTACGATGCACCTGATAGGGGATTTCTTTGTATGGCTGATATGGTTAGAACGAACAGGTACACGTTCGACAGGCGGTGTTTATAATGTTTTAATTGAATTGAAGATTTTTCATTAAATACTACAGACAATTAACTGATACCTAAGGAGGAGTATAATTTTGAGATTAGTATTTCAATTTATCTTGGTGGCTGGCATTAGAAATAAAGTCTTTGATTTCTGCTGTATGTCTAATTAAAGGAGACAATTCATAAGAATTGCCATTTGAGGGGGGTCTACAGAGATATTATGATTTACTGACGTAGTGAAAAATAATAATACGATTTTCTAACGTTATTGAAAATTAAAATAGATCGTTTATCAGTGGCTTCTGATACATCTATAGTTCCAAAACCAATAAGTAAAGACTAAAATCGAAAAGGCCGACTGTACAAAAACCTCCACCAGTTGTTTGGAATTACAAATATTTCATATCGGTCAATGTTTTTATACAGCTCCCCTATAGAGGTCGCTCCACAATAGGGGTTTTGAGCCATAGGTGCCACATTTTTAAAGCAATTTTGCTGGAACTTTGCAGTTTATATTATATTTTAACTGGAATTCCTTTCAGTAATAATTTTGCAAATCGGTTCATATTTTGTTATAGTCACTCTATAGAGGTCGCTCCAAAATAGGCTTATTTAAGTCATAAATACCAAATTTTGTAAACATTTTAAGCGAATCTTTGTAGTTCGTGTTTCATTTAGACAAAAAATATACACCTCATATGGGTGCCTAGGCATAGGGATATCCCGGGGAACTGCAAAGCCGATGAACTTGCTAGGAAAGGGACGACTTTACAAATTCTCGAAGACTTTGCATATATTGGTGCGCTACTATCCACGTGCAAGCTTTGGCTTAGGCAACAGGAAATCAGACAGTCCAACGACAGATGGACACAAATCGGCACCTGTAGGGTAGCTAGTCAAATCTGGCCAAGGTATGACCTGAGAAGGTCAACATATCTCCTCGCACTGGAAAGGAAAAGATTATCTACGTTAGTTCCGACGGGACACTGCCTGATCGGCGAACACGCCAGAAGATTGGGTATTAACTCCAATGTGGAGATGAGGAAGAAGTGGAGAGCATTGAGCACTTGCTATGCGACTGTCCCGCTTTGAGTAAACGACGACTGGACCTACTGGGGTCGGCCTTTCTAGGCAGCCTAACATATCTTTCCAGTACCAATATTCGTGCTATCGATACATTTGTATATCAAACAGATTGGTTTCGATGAAGGGCATTTTAGCCCGTGGTACCACTAGGAACCTAAACTGGTATATGTGAGCTGAAGAAATAAAAAAGAAAACGGCTGCCACCGAAAATTCATCACATTAAAAATATTTTAATTCCGTTCATATTTTGTTATAGTCCACCTATAGATGTCGCTCCCAAAAAGGCTTGCTTAAGCCATAAACACCACATTTTCTAAGAACATTAGCAGAAACTTTGCATTTGGTATCCTTTTCTCGCAAGAATTCATCTCAAACCAGTAAGGAAAGGCTAAAGTCGGGCGGTGCCGACTATATAATACCCTACACCACTCTCGTAATATTGAATAACTCTGATATATAAATTTTGTAATTCATGTATAAATTGTTTACATAAATTTACTTTTGGGACATTTTATACTTAAATAATACCCTGTACCACAGTGTGGTGTAGGGTATAAAAACGATTGGATCTAAAGAGCCAAATCGGATGAAACATATATATGGGAGCTATAGCTAAATCTTTACCGATTTTCTTCAAATTCGGCAATGTTGGTTCATGAATCAAGAAACTCTACCATTCTAAAGTTCAAAACGATTGGATGTAAAATATAGCTTCTATAGAACTAAAGGGCCAAATCGGACGAAACATATATATTGGAGCTATAGCTAAATCTTAACAGATTTTCTTCAAATTCGGTAGTGTTGGTTCATGGATCAAGAAACTCTACCATTCTAAATTTCAAAATGATTGGAAGTAAAATACAGCTTCTATAGAAATAAAGGGCCAAATTGGACGAAACATATATAAGGGAGCTATAGCTAAATCTTAACCGATTTTCTTCAAATTCGGCAATGTTGGTTCATGGATCAAGAAACTCTACCATTCTAAATTTCAAAATGATTGGATGTAAAATACAGCTTCTTCAGAACTAAAGAGCAAAATCGGACGAAACATATATATGGGAGCTATAGCTAAATCTTTACCGATTTTCTTCAAATTCGGCAATGTTGGTTCATGGATCAAGAAATTCTACCATTCTAAATTTCAAAACGATTGGATGTAAAATACAGCTTTTATAGGACTAAATGGCCAAATCGGACGAAACATATATATGGGAGCTATAGCTAAATCTTAACCGATTTTCTTCAAATTCGGTAGTGTTGGTTCATGGATCAAGAAACTCTACCATTCTAAATTTCAAAATGATTGGATGTAAAATACAGCTCCTACAGGACTAAAGAACAAAATCGGACGAAACATATATATTGGAGCTATAGCTAAATCTTAACCGATTTTCTTCAAATTCGGCAATGTTGGTTAATGGATCAAGAAACTCTACCATTCTAAATTTCAAAACGATCGGATGTAAAATACAGCTTCTATAGGACTAAATGGCCAAATCGGACGAAACATATATATGGGAGCTATAGCTAAATCTTAACCGATTTTCTTCAAATTCGGTAGTGTTGGTTCATGGATCAAGAAACTCTACCACTCTAAATTTCAAAATGATTGGATGTAAAATACAGCTTCTTCAGGACTAAAGAGCAAAATCGGACGAAACATATATATGGGAGCTATAGCTAAATCCTAACCGATTTTCTTCAAATTCGGCAATGTTGGTTCATGGATCAAGAAACTGTACCATTCTAAATGGCCAAATCGGACGAAACATATATATGGGAGCTATAGCTAAATCTTAACCGATTTTCTTCAAATTCGGTAGTGTTGGCTCATGGATCAAGAAACTCTACCATTCTAAATTTCAAAACGATTGGATGTAAAATACATCTTCTATAGGACTAAAGGGCCAAATCGGACGAAAGATATATATGGGAGCTATATCTAAATCTGAACCGATTTCAACCAAATTCAATAGCGATCTTAACAGCCGCGAAATACTCTAAACTGCAAAATTTCAGAACGATCGGAGTGAAATTGCGACCTGTAGTCGACGAACAACTTTACATGGACAGACGGACGGACGGACGGACATCGTTAAATCGACTCAGCTAGTGATTCTGAGTCGATCGGTATACTTTAAGGTGGGTCTAGCTGTGTTATTTTCAGGTGTTACAAACATCTGCCGTGAAACAAACTTATAATACCCTGTACCACAGTGTGGTGTAGGGTATAAAAATAATTTTTCAATAATTTGCTTAAACGAAAAGGATGGTTTCAAGATTTGATCCATATCCAAAAATATTTCCAGTAATAGAATTGAATTCAATCCAAGGTGGAGGGTATATAAGATTCGGCAATGCCGAACTTAACGCTTTTACTTGTTTAAATTATACATTGATTTTCGTCAGAATGGTCTCGTTTTAATCATGTCCGGAGCGCCCCAGTAGGTTAGTTGGTAGCGTGTTCCCCTATGAGTTTGGTGGTCGTGGGTTAGATTCGCACCACAAGCTCTGGTCTGTCGCTACAAAAATATAACAAGCCACATGGTCTTTATCATCCGGCTTTTCCCTGGACCATAAAATTATAATATAAATTTATTTTGTATTGTAATTCATATAAATAAATAATCATAACCGATCAGACTTTACGATAAAATAATTAAAATATAATAATTGTGAATTTTTCCGGTAGTTTTAATTAAAAAACCAGTAGGAAGAGAAGAGAGAAAATCGGGCGGAGCTGACTATAAAATACCCTATACCACCCTAACAATGCAAAAGAAGAATTGCGATTATAATTTGGAATAATTAGTTTCCTTTCACCTCCTCATCAAGGCTTATTACAAGGAGTTGAAGATGTTTATCATAATAAACTAGATCTGACGCGATAACCCTAAATTGCGCAGTATTCTTTCATAGATCAGGAATCGGAAGAAACAGATAAATGACTATGAGTAATCTAAACAGATTTTCATCAACTTGGATCAAAAACCTTATTTCTGTCAAATAATATAAAAATCGGATGTAAAATATAGTTTCAATAGCGCTTAAACACCAAAAAAGCTGGAATATGTATGTGGGCTATATCGAAATCTTAACCGATTTCCCCTAAATTTAATCTGAACCGATTTTCCCCGAATTTGGCAGGGTTCTTTAATGGATATAAAATACGGTTTCTACAACGCTTACATGTCAAACATACATATGGGTGCTATATCTAAATTAGAACTGATTTTCCACGAATTTGGCAGTGTTCTTTAATGTAATAAGAAACCTCTTTCTGCTGAATTTCGTACGGATCGGATATAAAATACAGTTTCTGCAACGTTTACATGTGAAATCGGGTATACTATATATACATATATGTAAATATGTGGTATATATCTAAATCTAAACCAATTTTCCCCAAATTTGTCAGTTTTCTTTAATATAATAAGAAACCACTTTCTGGCGAACTTCTTACTGATCGGATATAAAATACTGGGGCAACATATTAATTGAGACTACATATATCTAAATAAGAACCGACTTTAACCAAATTAAATCTGGCCCAAGGACCGATCCCTTGGGCCAAAAGAAAGATATGAATGTGCAAAGTTTCGTTGAGATCTGACAGTAATTGTACCCTGTACTTTAATTACAAGAATACGTGCACAGACAGACGGATATAACTAAATCAACTCAGAAAGTGTTTCTCAGTCGGTCGGTATAGGGTAATTCCAAAATAAAACGGCCCAAAAACTACTATTTAAATATTTGACCCTTTCGATTTCAATGAAATTTTACACGCATATACTACACTGAAAAAACAATTGTCATAAAATTAAAGAAATGCTCCAAAGACGTCCTTAGTCTTCAAAATAAGTACAGTTTGTACTTAAAATTAAGAAAATTTACTTAAAATTAAGTATATTACATAATATTATTGAAATTATGTATATTTTAAGTACAAAATGTAATTATTTTGAAGACTAAGGACGTCTTTGGAGCTTTTCTTTAATTTTATGACAAATTTTTTTCAGTGTAGATGACCATGCAGACATACTACCTTTTACCGATTGGTCAAATTTTCGTACGAAATTTTAAGTCATTCGGTCACTCCTTTTCAGAGTTATCAGTCGAACTGACAGACGGACAGATACTAATTTATTTATATTTTTTAATCCATGAAGGGTTAAAGCATATCTTCAATATCTTCATATCTTCAATTTTCGTTTTATTTTTAAAAATTATCCACATATTTTACCACAAAATTTCAGCATGGGAATTTTTACATTTTGTGGTAAAATATGTGGATTGAAGATATGCTTTTCAGGATAATCAAGGATTAATGATATTTTCGTCCTTTTAATGTCCTTAAGAGACAAAAATTATTTACTTAATTTATATGTTTTGGAGAAGATGTTAAATTCTTTTAAATGGTACTTATATCATTAACATGGGATATTCCGTTCACAATTTATGTAGACTTTAGCAAGTAAAAGCGTTTACATCGGCCATGCCGAATCATCCATCTTGGACCCTGGATTGCATTGAATTTTATAACTAATAAAATAAAAATCTTTGGATATAGAGCAAATCATGTTTCTGTTTTAGTAAATAAATAAAAAAGAGGCGCTGCAATTTTTAGCCAAATTTTAGGCCTCATTTTTGAGAGGTATATCTGCACGGGGACTACAACAAAATAAAATTTGATTTGTACAGGGTTGCCCATATTCGACGGACCCATCTGGCAACGCCATAACTTTTGACAGAGATGTCAGATCGCTTAATGACATACCGCGTTTGAAGCGTCAGTCCAAGCAGATTTTTACCATGGAACAATACAAGCCACGCGAGCGCTCTGAAATAGTTGAAATTTACATTCAACAGAAGAAGTCAATTGTGAAAACTCAAAAAACAAAATTATCATGTCCGATGAAGCCCATTTCACATTGAATGGGACCGTAAATAAGCAAAATTGCCGTATTTACGCCACTGAAAATCCTCAGGAGATTCAAGAATTGCCTCTTCATAACGAAAAAGTCACAGTTTGGTGCGGCGTTAGTGCGAAAACGGTCATTGGGCCGTTTTTCTTCCAAAACGAAAATGGCCATGCTGTTACCATCAACCACGAGCGTTATCGCGACATGATGACCAATTTTGTGATGCCAATTATTCGTCGAAAGCGTATGAGGCAGTTCTGGTTTCAACAAGACGGACGGATTTGAAGTCAAAGGTTTACGTTAACAAGCCAAGGACCGTAGAAGAGCTCAAGGACAACATTCGTGAAGAAATAGCCGCTATTCCGGCCGAAATGTTGGCGAAAACGATGGAAAATGCTGCAAAAAGGGCACAATACGCCATCAACGCCAGAGGCGGCCATTTGAGAGATATCATATTCAAAAATTGATGTAAACAAATCTACTTGGAACAAATTAAATGATTAAGATTGCCAACCGCCAAATTTTTATTTTTTTCTTAGATTTTTTTTAAAAAAACATGGGTCCGTCGAATATGGGCAACCCTGTATACATTTTATTGATATGAATTCTGGCCGAAATAGAATAGAAACTGCAAAGTTTCAGATAAATTTCTTAGAAAATGTGGTGTTTATGGCTTAAATGAGCGTTTTTTTTTTGGAAGCGACATCTATAGGTGGACTATAACAAAATATGAACTGATTTAAAAAATTTGCACTGCGATGAATTCTTGTTTTAATTAAATACAAACTGCAAAGATTCAGTAAAAATGCTTAGATAAATGTGGTATTCAAGGCTTAAATTCGTATATTTTGGAGCGACCTCTATAGGGTGACTATAACATAATATGAACCAATTTGCAAAATTTTCGTTGTGATGAATTCTTGTCAAAATAGAATACAAGCTTCGAAGTTTCTGCTAAATTGCTTTAAAAATATGGTATCTATGGCTCTAAAACCGTATTATGGAGCGACCTCTGTAGGGGAGCTATATCAAAACATTGACCGATATGGCCCATTTGCACTCCCAAACAATCTGCAACTATAAGAAATATTTCTACCAAAATTGATCAACATAGCTCTATTATTACAAACTGTAGCGTAGTTACAACAGACGGACATGGCTAAATCGTCTTAGAATTTTACGACGATTACGAATATATATACTTTATGGGGGTCTCAGATCAATATTTAGAGGCGTTACAAAAGGAGTGGCAAAATGAATATACCCCCCATCTATAAAAAGGCTAAATTTGAAAAAAAAGTTGTTGGTGACCAACTTGGGCACCCTATAAAATCATAACCGTTTTGAATTTTGACTATCGGTATAAGGTAGTAAGTCTGCATGGTCTTCTGGTATATGCGTGTAAAATTTCATTGAAATCTTAATCCATAAATATTCGGACTGGGTCGGTTTCCTTTGGAAATACTCTATAATAAACGTTTGGTCTATTTCTTTTGCTTTTGGGTGTTACAAACAAATGCACAAAGTTATAATACCCTGTACCGCAATGTGGTAGAAAAAAGTTTTAACTTCACAAAAAAAAATCTAAAAAAAATTTGCGATTTTTTTTAAAAATATCAAAGTAAAAGCTCTCGAAAACACTTTGGGAAAATTTTTCTGAATACAATATGTAATTAGTTATATGGATGGAACAAAAGGTCCTTTTGACCAAAATGTCAATATTCAACACCCTCCAACTCGGACACTCTTTAATCGATCTTATTGAAATTTTGTGTCATAACCACTATCCAATAGAACTAAACGTGGTGCAAGTTTCATCCCGATCAGAAGACATCGCTTTAAAAGAATGACTTGGCATGAAATCCCCCACATATGTATATATTTCGCATTTATTTATATGAATATCCCGAATTGAGATTTACGCTGTAACAACTTTTATCGAAGTTGTGAGCGCCAATAATAAACTTTTCCAAATTATAAAAAATCAGTTTTGGTTTAGAGGTAGCCAACACATATACTGCCCTCCTAAGAAAGAAAGTCGCATCTCCATTTCCGTAGTTTTGAGATATTTAGCTTTTACGTTTTATAAATTTCGCGACTTTATGTTTAGGTTTAACCAGCTCACATAGACCAATTTAGGTCCCTAACCTAAACATAAAAGCTAAATATCCCAAAACTACTGAAATGGAGATACGACTTTCTTTCTTAGGAGGGCAGTATACATATCGCACCTGTTCCACAAAAGGGTAACAACTCAAAATTTCAGTAGAGGCCAAAAACTGTTTCCGTTAATATTAATGGTATATTACAAAAAAAAGAATATGTCGTTGCAATAAAATATCATGGAAAAAAATAATAACGCTATTTTCCTTTTTGTTTTTTTATTGATTTTAGAAAAATAACAACTTTGTTGAGTTGTTACTCTTTTCATAAAAAAAGTTATAAATAGTGGTATTACTATGAGTTGTACCTTTTATCTGAAAAATCTTTCTCATATTATAAGTTGAAAAGGGCACAACTAAAAATATTACTCTTTAAATGATAAATCAACGGTCCCATTTGCTTAAACACTTGCAGACAATTCAAAATGTAACTCTTTAGTTAAAGACGTTATTCTGTAAACACAGAGGAGTCATAACGGTTTTTTATTATGAAAAAGAAGAAAAATCAACTGACATTTTTTACAGTGGGTAGAAAGTGCCATTGTACGTTGTTTTCTTGCAAAACAGCAAAATTTAAAAATGTTGAGTTGTTAGCCTTTTGTGGAACAGGTGCGATATATACCGATTTTACATAAATATAAGGGGTTTACATAAATAAGAATCTGCATTTCTGAACAGAACTTCATAAAATTTAGCAGATAACAGTTTAATGAAAATTTTAAACAAATTGGTTATGATTTGTATATAGATCCTATATAACGATTTTGCATCTAAAGATTATATAATTCGCATTTTTAAAAATATCTGCATTCAATTTAGAAGATTCCAGATTATTGAACAACGAAAGAACGTTACCAAATTTGAAGAAAATCGGTTCAGATTTACATATAACTCTGGTATAGGCTTATATCCCGACATTTAATCTAAGCGAAAATTAAAAAAAAGTAAAATATTAATATTAAAAATACAAATTATAATCGTCAGGAAAACAACATTGATACAACTTGACAACATTTCTTCTTATTCTGCTCCCTTAATGTGGTGCGGATTTTTATATAGTCGGCTTTTAATTGACTATACGAATTTCGTAATTGAACCTAGTATTTCATTTTTTTCTGTACATTTCACAACAATTTATGCAAAAAGCTCTCTGTTTCTTAATAAATATTTAATTTCCTTTTAATTAACCACCCCTCGTCCTTATGAAGTAAGCTCATCTTAAGAAACTAAATCAACAGTGAGTAGTTACTCTCGATTTCCAACTGGAGGCTGCAAGTTTTTTATGATATTTTCTGTTGTTGATTAATTTGACTTACAAAAGGTGTTTTGATGAATAATGCACCAAATGGAGTTTGGACATTCTGACGACTCCAATGCGTGTGCGCGCCTCGGCCTGGGAATTCCTTCGGTTCAGTTTTACTAATTTAATTAAGTACACACCATAGCCCTACAGAGTCTTTGTATCATTGAATTAACTGACTTTTGCTTTCCTGGGACGATTTGTGTATTTGCTGGTTATTTTGGTCCATGATAATATCAGTTTTGTCCACGTTAAAGCTTAGCAACATATTCATGCCCAAAGGATTCTTTCGCTGTCAAAATACATACACGTCTGAGAGCAATTAGTTTTATGGGCAATAATAAAACAACATTATTCATAATAGCAGCTGGTTTTCGCTTTCTGTTATTTTGTTTCTTTCATTAAGACTTGTATAAAATAATTCTTATAGACTGCCTTAATTAGCACCTCTTTGCATTTAATCGATATTATTGCATGTTAATATTATGTAAAAAAAACTAAAGACTTAAGACGCAAACCTGCTTTTGACAACTGTAATATGTGTAGCGCGTCATCATGTAGTATTCGGGATGAATATATGTATAACTTAGTTGTAACTTCATGGAATTTTATATATAAAAAAAACATATAATTTGTCAACGATTTAGCAAATTACTTAAAATAAAATTCTTACAACTTCCGCTTTTGGAATTAATATCTAGTTTTTTAAAGATTACGTTCGCAACTAGTTAGATATATCCGAAACTAGTAAGTAAACAGTTTAAAAAATAATTTTTGGGAAATCCTATTAAAATTATGAAAACGTTTGTTTGTGCTGATACCTGGGCGCCTCAGCGAGTAAATAGGCTTTTTCGACAAGTCCTTACTATAGCACCGGGGGCTATGCTATGGCGGACCCCCACTCTCCTATACCCGTGTGTCCAAATATGAATTTCTTAAACTACATAACAACCAAATCAACAACAACTACTACTACGGCCACAACCAGCAGCGTTGAAGCTTCATCCCCCACAATGCCTACGGATAGCCAACGTCCGAACTCTATGTCCAATGTCAGTCATCCTAGTCCCCTCCCAAATGTATCCGAAGTCCGTCCATACGACACTCACCCCTAAATCTCATAATAGATGAGGTAATTGGGGGAAATTAAACTGAATTAAGGGACATCGATACGCTGAACCTGGAGATAATCACTCAGTATGCTGAGTTATGTCAGTAATTGTCGGAGATTGTGGATGATGATTCCCTCATCGGACTCAGCCAGGGGAGCGTGCAAGCAGTCTTGATGGAAGATCTTACTCTGTCGGATAGTACATGTGATGTCACGATTATCTCCGTCCCGGCTACCAAGAAGGTTAAATCCATCGAGGCAAAGTCGGCAACAAATCCTGCTGTGGACGAGACGGAAACCGTCGACACCACCACCTCAACCTGAGTCGGTACCCGACTCCATGGCTAACAAGTCCTCCAACGCAGAACGCCTAATTCTGACGCATCAAGGAGCTATAGACCCATGGACTCCTGGTGATAACCCTTCGACGAGCGGTAGGAAAAGGTCGAGGCAAAAGAAAACTCGCGACGCCTACCAAAGGTCCTGCTCCTATCTTTGGAAATTCGAAGGAAAGAGCGAGTCTGACATAACGGTGAGAGAAATGAGAGTGATCAAATCCAACTGGAAAGCGATACTTCGCCATGAACGGCTTTATCCCCAAATAGAGAAGAAATCTTCCCTGATTGGGCCTCTACCTGTCTCTACACCGGTGGATGCTGAAACTCCTACTCCACTTGTGCTAGCGGTGACTCCAGCTCATACAATTGCTACAGAGAAGGGAAATCGTGGTAATATCGCAGCAAACTGAAGATAGGATAACAAAGCCTACTTCAGAGGCAACGAAACCCACTGGAAGAAGGGTTAGTCCTATTGGTAAGACACCATTGGTCACCCTTTATCCAGACGCGATACGAACTCAACCTTATGCTTTTGGATAGGTGGAGCGGCAGTGAAGTGCTCTTTGATAGAACGCAGTGGAAAGAGGGCGTCAAACTGAATAAATGGCCGAACGTAAAATTAAAGGTGATCCCACAGACGGCATTACCTCTTCGATCGACGGTGACAGCGTGGATCCCGTCAGCCGAACATGCTGGAACTGCTCGCAAAGCAGAATGCGGGCCTCAGCGCTGTCGAGTGGACAATCCTGTCGGCCAAAGACTGCGCTGAGAGTGGTGGGCTGATCGTGAAAGCTACCATCGACAAAATAACCGAAGAGTACATACAAGAGAGAGGGGGCAAGCTAAGATACGGTTTTAGCCACTGTCATTTCTGGCTCCAAAAGGCAAAGCAGAACTAGTTCGAGTGAGCTAAGGGTAGCAGATTAATCTGCACCACTCTATGTATAGCTGCCTCGTACGAACTTCTTCTCGCCCTCTCAAACTCTAAATTATACATTGTTCTAATTCAAGAACACTATATCGTTAAGGATAAGGTGTCTGGTTTGGGCAATGCAAATTACATCATATAATCTCGGAGGACAAGGTGAGGGCTGCGCATAACGTTTTCTGCTGTAATATGGAGCCCTAAACTCGAAAAATATTTTAAAAAAAATTTTATGGTATTTTTTTTAAAATGTTTTTTGTTTAAATTTCCGAATTTCTTGTTACACTATACAACAAAACTTTTGTCGAAGAAGTGCATAATATAGCCTGGCGTAATATGGAGTCCTAAACAAGAAAAATATTTGAAAAAAATGTTTATGGTAATTTCTATTAAAAAACATTTTCTTTCAAATTCCGAATTTCTTGGAAGGTACCTTTAATATTTGGACCATATTTTTTGAAATATATGCTCGAAGATACAGGCGTAATGACACTTTCATGTGGAGACAGAAGTTTAGTAACTGCCGTTAAAACAATTTGAAAAAATGTGATTTTTTTTAAAAAATCGTCTTTTGTTAGCTCGAAAAAAACCATCAAAATTAGAAAAAAATCGTTAAAAAAAATCACTTGTTCCTTATTTTAAAAGCTAGCATCCTAACGAAGAAAACAATGTCTATTTGAATTTATGGATACATGTAAAAATTATAGCACTTTTGGTAGAAATAAGAGAATTTCAACAAAATTCGGTTTTTATACTCCCCTATTGTGAACAAGGGTTATATCAGATGCTGCCAACCAAAAGTGTAACACATCGATGAAGTGATCTAAGAGACCCCAATGATATTTCGCGGAAATCCGTTTTGGGGCATTTAAAGACATTTTAGCAATGTCCCTCAGCATGTCCGTCTGTCTGTCTGGTTGGTGCGCACGATAACTTTCGACAGGATTAACCGATTGATTTCAAATTTGGTGGTTGTCAATATTTATCCCCTCACCTTAGAGAGGAGGGTATATATCATTTGCCACGAACCAACAGTATAACACATCGAAAGAGTGACCTAGGACCCTAAGCATGTTCGGCGGATATCCGTTTTGGGTCATTTTAAGTCGAATGAGCAATTTCCGTCCGTCCGACCTGGCTGGTGCGCACGATAACTCTCGAAAGAAGTAGCTGATTGACTTCAAATTTGTTATGTGGTAATATTTTCCTCTATCTCCGGCTAAGTTCAAAGATGGGCCGTATGGGTCCCCTCTTTCTAGTACCTACCCCACGAAGGGCTAACATTTAGTGAAATATTGATTATTTAATAACTGCTATACTACTTATTTGAATCCTCTGAAACTCTACGAGTTGCTATATATATTTCTGCCCTAGGCAACACTAAGTTTTGCCTAGCGCCATCTGACATTTCCATTGGAAAGTTTGACATTTTTTAGCATAAACGTACTCAGAACGTTTTGACGTACGACCATCATTTGTGTTGTTTACAGTGACTTGAAAAAATCAATTTGGCAAAAAAAATGGAATTAACTAGTGAACATTTACGTGCGATCATTTTTCACAACTTTTGACGTGGATTATCACGACAAGAATGCATCGATGATCTTAAATCTTTGTATGGCGATGAAGCACCATCCTATAGCACTGTGAAAAACTGGTTTAATGAATTCAATCGTGGCCGACGCTCGCTCAAAGACGAAGGTCGTGAATGTCGTCCAAAAACGGCCATTGTGCCAGAGAACATTGATGACATGTGTGAACTGATAATGCAAGATCGTCATGTGACATACCGTGAGATAGAGGCATCCTTGGGCATTTCTTCCACCAGCATACATTCGATATTGCATGAACACCTGGCCGTAAAAAAGGATTGTTCTCGTTGGATCCCGCACAATTTGGCAATCGCTCAAAAAAAGGCTCGTGTCGATTGGTGCAAAGAAATTTTGAAAAAATACGATCGCGGTGCTTCGGGAGACGTTTATAAGATCGTCACAGGTGGCGATTCTTGGATCTATGCGTATGAGCCCGAAACAAAATTGCAATCGAAGACGAGCCAAATCCAATGAAAGTGTTTCGTGGAAGAAGTACTTGGAAACAAATGGTAGCCTGTTTCTTCGGCAAAACGACTTCGGCGACTGTTCCGCTTGAGCACCTTAGGGCGGTCAATTCTGAGTGGTACACCATAATTTGTTTGCCTGAAGTCTTCGGAGAAATTCGAAAAACGAACAAGAGAAAACGAATCATTGTGCACCATGACAATGCGAGCTCTCACACATCGGCTCAAACCAGCGCCTTTTTGACCGGCCAAAACGTCGAGATTATGGGTCATCCGCCGTACAGCCCTGACTTGGCACCCAATGACTTCTTTTTATTCCCGCACATCAAGAAAAAAATGCGTGGTCAACGATTTTCGTCGCCAGAAGATGCTGTTGAAGCGGTAAAAAACATGTTTTGGAGGTGTCTCAATCGGAGTGGAAAAAGTGCATCGACAATTGATTTGAGCGCATGCAAAAGTGTATAAATCATGCTGGGGAATACTTTGAAAAACAATAAAACCATTTTTGATGATAAATATTCGCATTTTCATTATTAGGCCAGAAATATATACAGCAGCCCTCGTATACATAGTATTAGTTTATTGCCCACTATTACCTCGAGAAAAATGGGCGAAGTTGCCACACCCCTTTTTGTACCTCCCACACAAATGGACAATTTTGATCCCAAAGTTACCAGCTTACAACTTTAATACCAGTGCATAAACATACTTGAAATTTTGTACAGTGTAATGGTTTGATAGTACCTACAATACAGTGAAAAATTGGCATTATTGCCACGCTCCTTTAGGTACCTCCCACACAAATGTACCATTTTGTACCAAAAGTTACAATCTTAAAACTTTAATACCAGTGCATATAAATACTTTACATTTTGTACAGTGTAATGCTTTTATAGTACCAAGAGTCCAGAAAAAAATGTACGTTATTGGCATGCCTCTTTTGGTACCTCCCACACAAATGGACATTTTTGTACCAAAAGTTAACAGCTTTTACTTTAATACCAGTGCATACAAATACTTGAAATTTTGTACAGTGCAGTGCTTTTATAGTACCTAGAGTCTAGAGAAAAGTGGCCGTTAGTGGCACGCCCCTTTTGGTACCCCCCACGCAAATGGACCATTTTACACCAAACGTTAACAGCTTATAACTTTAATACCAGTACATACTTTAAAGTTAATAAATGCAATTTAAATCGATAATAATTTAACTAAAAAAAATAAAAAAATTTACTAATTTACTTTTGGTTTTGGTTTTTTCGTACAAACAAAAAACTTTTTTTTGGAAGGAAATCATTTTTTCTAGCAGTTTTAATGACAGTTACTAAACTTCTGCTTGCACTTCCAAAGCTTCATTATTAGCATTTGCATTCCTTATAATTTCCTTTAATTTAATATGTACCACGACTTTATGGAGCATATACTTCAAAAAATTGGTCTAAATACTAAAGGCACCTTCCAAGAAAATGGAAATTATAAAGAACGAATAAAAAAAAATAACATTAAAAATTGGTTTTAATGTTTTTTTTCGTGTTTAGGACACCATATTACACCAGAAAATGTTATGCACAGCCCTTCGACAAAAAATTTGTTGCATAGTGTAATCGGATGTCATTTATTCCGAATGGGTGTTCTGTTCGGGTTGTTGATAAATTACAAACAAATTTTCGAATTTGGGACGATACCAATACACCTGAGAACCAAGAGCGTCCAATGCAACCCGAAAAACTGTTTGGTGTGGATTTTGGACTAGCGGCATCGTCTGTACATATTTCTTTGAGAACGACGTTGGCCACTCCCCCGACGCCGTCAACGGCGTACGCTATAGTTCGATGATTACCATTTACTTTTGGCCTGAATTGGATAATAAGTACGGACGCGCCAATGGTTGTAATAGAAAGGCGCTATGATCCACACAGCTCATGCCACAGTGCATGAGCTGTGTGGATCTTTCTGCACGAGAGATTTGAGGTCATGGTCACGTGGATTTGATCCATTAGATTTTTCTTGAGGCTTTTCTTAAGTCGCTGGTCTATGCGAATAAGCCACTGCCCACAGAGGGCCTCAAAGTAGCACTACCCATGCCATCCGTCAAATTCAGACTTTGAAACTGCAAAAGAGTGAATGTGGTTACTTTCGCTCTAGGTACTATATTTCCATTAATGGTTCTATCTCCTTTAATAAGCGTTATAGAGCGAGAAGGAGCCAAATTTTGTGCTCAGTTTGTTCAAAATTTTGGTATCATTAAGTGGCTATATCTCCTTAAAAAAGCTTCCTAGACCGGTCAACATTTTCGATATCCTCAACAATATTTTAATAGCTATATTTCCTCAAATAAGCGTCCTTGTAGTAAAAGAACCAAATTTTGTGATCACTTTTTGCCAAATTTTAAATTTTTAACGAAATTTTAAATGACCTTTTTTAAACAAGCATCCTGGATGGAAAGGACCTGATTTTGTGATCACAATTTTGGTCAAGATTTTCAATAGCAACATTTTTAAATGGCCCTATCTCCTTAAATATTTTTTTGAATAGGACGATAAAGACAAAAGATACACGTCCTCAAACATTTTCTTAACCCGCAGATGCCAACTATGAGGCCCTGCAGCTACGCTCCTTTATGACATAGGAGGCACAAATTTTAAACTTAACTTATCTAATACCTCTTCTACTACCGTGCCAAGTTTGATCGCAATCAGTTGTCTGGTTAAGAATCGATATTGAGCCAAAAGGATCAAATTTTGTGATCGCTTATTTTTTGGTCAAACAGTTTGGATTTCATTAGCAAAACTTTAAAAGGCTGTATCTTCTTAAACAAGCGGCCTTGAGCGGAAAAGACCTGATCTTGTGATCGCATTTTTGGTCAAAACTTTAACTGTTTTTGTCCCTTTAAATAAGTGTTCCAGAGCGAAATATACTAAATTTTGTGATCACTTATTTTTTGGCCAACAATTTTAGATTTCCATTGAGCGAAAAGGACTAAACTTGTTAACAATATTTAACATTTCCTTAGCAAAACATTTAATGATAATCCGGGAACGAAAAGTGGCAAATTTTTTGATGGAATTTTATTAAAACTTTTGATCTTTTTTAACTTTTATAAAATTTGAACTGGCTCTGTCCCCTTAAATAAGCGTCCTAGGACAAAATGAACAACATTTTGATTATCTTTATGTGGCCACCATATTAGAGTCACATTGAGACCAACATAATGGATACAAGGGGCCTATACGTGGACCTTATTTTTGTTACATTTGGACCAGTATATGAATTATCGGTAATTGTATTTTTTGTATCATCAAGACTGGAAACGTATTATGTTCACAGCAGTAATGCGTCATGATTGCAACAAACATTACATTATGCTCTGGAAATGTGATCACAGCAACCATTATTGTCTGCGCGTGCAAGTGCTAAAGAATGACTTTCACATTATTTTGCCGGCGTATATAACTGAAATTCATAGGTAAATTCAGTTCTAATCAATCGCAAAATGTTGTATACATATTTAAGTACTACTTCAAAAACAATCTTTAAAATAAAGCCTTTCAGTTCAAGAACCTAACAATGATTTCAGTTTAATGGAGAAGATAATGCTATTTACGCAGAAAAGTGAAAAAACCCCAATGTTGTTAGCTGTCGAAATTAATTCAATTAATTCAAATACATAACAATGTACGACATTTGAATTGTTTATATCATCTCCATCATTGCTACAATTTCATGAACAAATTTCTCCCCTTAGCAAATACTGAAAGTATTCGAAGGCGCTTGACAGGTTTAATGACGACAGTTCGAACTTAGGAATTCTCACTTCTATTCACAAAAAAAATTGGAAATAAAAAATAAAATAAACAAAAACACGCGAACAACTCGCCAAAGACGTGTAAGACATATTTTTTTGTAATTTATGGAGGTGATTGTATTGTAGTTGGAATTTAGACTGTTTTTGATTAGTGGCAAATTATGGCCATGAATGACAAATTAGTTGTGGGTTAGACTAGAAAAGAAAAGGGCCCCGAAACAAACGCCAAATGGGCGTGCGTTGTCCATTCAATTGAAAACTCATAAAAACGTGATTGAAATAAGTTTGCAAGAAAATAATAAACCATTGAGGAATATAGAGACAACAAGAAATGGTAACAATTTTTTTGAAAAATACCTGTTTTTTGCTGTATTAAAATCCCCCGGGAAATTTCTCTTTATTCCCAAAATCTGGTTTTGCTTTTTTCTTTGTGGGGAGGAGGGGCAGTAATTTTTAATTAATGTACCGGAAATATCAATATGTTTTATCAGCCCTATAGTTTCCTGCTTCTTTTCGCACACATTTTACGTATTGTACCGTTTTTTTTTTTGTGGAGTGGGAAACTTTTAAAAGACCATCTTCATTAAAGAGGAAAAAAGTCAAAAAATCATTACACCTGTTTTTGGTGTTCCTTCCTTTCCCCCACTCAGCAATTGCAGAGAACTGCTCTTCATGAATGAACGAAACGGATGAATGAAGATTTTGATCATTAAATTATGCATTAATGGAATAGTATCAACACTCTTACACATCCATCCCCTTCAAATTAAGCTGAGTGCGCCCTCCATATTTGGCAAACAGACACGTTTCTGGAGCAACCAACCAGCCAACCAACAATCATCACAAAAAAGGGTTATTTTAGTGAATTTTTTGGTTTTATTCGTTGATTCTTAAAATATAATGCTGCGGACAGACAGACATCATCAAGACTGTGGCTCGGCTGAAGGCTCTCATTTGTTCGAATGATACGCTTTTAAGCAGCAACTGCAAAAATACAACAATACAACTGTAAATGAAATAAAATAAGTAATTTTTGGAAACGTGGTCTTTTGAAGAACAATTGTTGCAAATAATGTGGTAAAATGCGACAATAAAATACCCTATAAATTTGCTAAATATAAAAAATTGCGAATTTTGTTTAATGAAAACAAAAGACTTAAGAAGCGAACTTTGTTGATGACAATTCCACTAATTTTTATTGAATCCTCAATACCAAACAAAAATATAAACCAGTTAGGAAAGGCAAACGTCGGGCTGAGTCGACTATATGATACCCTACATTATTTTGATAGAGCAGAATAAGCACGCATATAAAACTATGCAACAAAATTTTTGTCCAAGGGATGTGGATAACAGTTTCTGGTGTAATTAGGTGTCACAAACACGAAAAAAATATTAAAAATTGTTTATGGTACATTTTTTTTAAAAAAATTTTCTTTTAAAATTTCAGCTTTCATGGAAAGTACATTCAGTATTTGGACCATAATTTTCAAGTATAAGCCTGATTGAACCGTGTTATGCCTCAAATTAAAGGAAATTATGAGGGCTATATATGCTGAAAATATTGCTTTCACGTAGAATCTTTGGTTTAGTAACAGTCGTCAAAAATATGATTTAAAAAAAAACTTTTTCCTGGTACAAAAAAAACCATAAAAAATAGAAAAAAAATCGAAAAAATTATTTTATCACATTTTTAAAAAGCCAGCATGCTAACGAAGATAACACTGTCTATTTGAAAAAATCTATGGATAGATGTAAAAGTTATGAGCCATTTTGTACATGTTAGGGAAATTACAAAAAATCTTCTTTCATATTTTTTCGTTTTTAAATGATGTTTTTGCTTATATTGAATTCCCCATTTGTGAGAGAGACATATAAGAGACATTGCACTTGGATTTTATTTTATGAGGATTGATGTCAAACATTATAAAATTATAGAGAGGACGAGGTTTTATGGCCGTTCGTAACCCTCCATAGAACATGATATGCAATGTGAGAGCTATATTGGATGAGATCCGCTCAAGTAGAGGGTCATTCAACAATATTTGTGGTTTTTTATTTATGAGGTTTCCATTCAGTTGCGCCTTTTAGGCGCATGGATATTAAAATTATATGTATTGGGTTTCTACACGCTGAAAAAAATCGCTTCTGTAGTATATTGTCCCAAACATATTCGGCTTGAAACATATATATGTTTAGGGTACACTCTAAACATATAATATTTGGTACACACAAAAATTATATATTTGGGAAGACGTTGTTCTAAACAAATCTTTGTTTACATCCCAATATGTGTTTACTTTGAACTATTTTTTCCGAAACAAATATTCATTTGCATTTAAGTATTCAGAAACTACCTAAATTATTTTAAGTTTTTTTCATGTCTAAAAATAATAAATAATAATAATTGAAATCGTATAATCTTGGATCGAAATATATTTCTTGGAGGATTGACAATTAATGATGGCTTGGAATACTCAGAAATGTTAGATCATTGATTTAAAACAGAAGATAATGCTGCATTTGGTACCATAACAGGGAGCATCAATTCGAAACAAAAAAAAATAAAACTAAAATTCGAAAAATTCAACAAAAGTTTAGAAAATCTTTTTTAAATAAAATATAATTGGAGAAATTCCTAAACAATAAATTTATTTGTATCCAAAGACATATTTTATTTGAGAAAATTAGTTTGCAAATATTATATGTTGTAACATATAAATATACGAGTTGCAAATATATTTTATTGATTTTCAAGTTAAATTTATTGGCTCAGAAACACATAATATTTAAAAAGTTGTGTTCCAAATATATTTTCTTTCGATTCAAACATATCAAAAAAGGCGATTTTGCCCCGTGTACGTTCGAAGCTAACTATATGTCAGCTACAGGTACTGCAACTTATTTACCTTAAATCCGGAATTTATGAATGAAATTACTTATTAATAAATTAGTGTAATTCAGCGCCTTAAAGAGATAAGTCGATTTTCTGAAAAATATTATAATGTTATATTTCGAAGTATGAGTAAAAGGCAAAGAACTTTTCAATGTGTAAATGATCCCGACAATTTCTGCTACATCTGCGGAAAATATGTAATTAAAAAAATCGATGTGAGTTTAGTAAAATAATAGAAGAAATATATGCACGGAGGAAAATGGCCATTTTTGATATGTTTCAATTCAAAGAAAATATACTTGTAACCAAATTTTTAAAATATTATATATTTTTGAACAAATATATTTTATTTGAAAATCAAAAAATTTTGTTTCGAACGCATACATTAATATATTAAAACAAAATATATTTGCGAACTGACTGTAACAAATAAAATATGTGTTTAGACACAAACAAAGATATTGTTTAAGAATTCATCCAAATACATTACATTTAAAAAATATTTTAACTTTGCTGACTTTGTTAATTTTTAATTTTATTTTTTCCCAAATTTCGTGTTATACTCGTACTTTATAGTTAAAAATGTCGTAAGCAGCATTTTCTTTTGTTTTACAACACTAATTTTGAATTTATAAATAGTCCAATTGTCAATCCATCAATGCTATTTTTCGTTACCAAAGATTCTACGATTTAAATTTTAATAGAATTTTACAAACATATAAAATTTCTAAAAAATTTAACCTTTAATTTCTAAAAAAACTAAATTAAGGCATCTATACATAGCCAAAATATTTAAATACAAATTAATCATTGTTTCGGAAATATTATTTCCATATAAAAAAATATAAGGATGAAAACATAATTTTGTTTAGACCAACATCCTCCCAAACATATAATATTTGTGAGTGTCAAATATTATATATTTGGACTGTACCCTAAACATATGTATGTTTCCAGCAGAATATGTTTGGAACAATATACTACAGAAGCGATTTTTTTTCAGCGTGTGTGCAATATTTTGGTATACGAGATGAAAATATGAACGAACCGTGGACACCTAGTATATTGTGTAATTCGTGTCATGTAAATCTTACTCGATGAAGTAGTGGAAACATGCGGTAAGTACTTTACAATTAATGTATTACAATGTTTTATGGAATAAAACGGACTGCTATTTTTGTCTAAGTAAACAGATTGGAGTAGGAAGGAGCATTCGCTGAAATTACGCCGAAGTAAAATCTGTCACTATGCCAGTTGCACATTCGGAAACAATACCAATTCCCAAGTGTCAAAGTATAGCTAACAGCCTAATTACGGAAACATCAGCAAGTTCAACTGGGTACTCAACTCCGAGCGATTCAAGTTTGAGTCAGAAGTCATCGCTTTTAACACAGTTTCAACTCAATGATCTAGTAAGAGATTTGGAACTGACCAAAGATAAGGCAGAACTACTTATATCTCGGGATAGCCGAGCTCGCGAAGATCATTACAGAAGAAAGAAATGGCCCACAAGAATACACATTACATTGGGTGTAAACAACATAAAATACACACCTCTCGTCCAAAAAGAAAACATTATTTTGCCACCACTGCATTTTAAGCTGGGGATCTTTAAAAATTTCTTTCTTTTAAAAAAATCAAAGAAGGCGGTTCTGATGGGCCTAAAATAAGGAAACTGATGAAAGATGTAAATTTCGAATCATATTTGACGTCGAATGAAATTGCAGCATGGAGGTCGTTTAAGCTTGTAGTTTCCTTGAATCCAATAAAAGCCCGCAAGATGAAACAATGATTAATGATTTGTTAAAAAATTATGAACAAATTGGTAAGAAATATATTTATGTATATAACACATATGTATGTATTCTTCTAACTTATTTTTCGCTTTATATATTCCAACAGGTGTAAATATGTCCCTCAAAATTCATTTCTTGCATTCTCATTTAAACTTTCTCCCCGAGAATCTTGGCGACTTAAGCGATGAACATGGGGAAAGGTTTCACCAAGAAATGAAGTCCATCGAGAGGCGTTAACAAGGGCACTGGGATGAAAGCATGATGGGAGATAGCGAAATCTACAAACGTCAACAAAGAACACACAATTACTTCTAATGAAACTTGTTCATGTAAATAAACTCAAATGTACATAATATAAATAAAAGTATGTAATTAATAAAATCGCTATTTAAACAGAAATTAAAAAAAAAAAATTTTGAAATTCTCTTACCTCTACCAGAAAGGCTATAATTTCTACATGTATCCATAGATTTTTTAAAAAAATATTTTTTCGATTTTTTTCTATTTTTTATGTTTTTTTTCGTCCCAGGAAATTTTTATTTAATTTATTTAAAAATCTACTTTTTCCAATTTGTTTAATGACTGTTACTAAACCACTGTTTTTAAGTGAAAGAGATATTTGCAACATTGGTAGCCCACATTAATAGCTTCAATTTAACGTATAAGTCGACCTGATCGGGCATATACTCCAAAAATTATAGTGCAAATACTAAGGATACCTCGACGATATTAGTACTTTTAATAAAACAATTTAAAAAAAAAATATCCATAAAAAAAATTTTTGGTTTTGATTTTATATAACAGTATGCCACAATCTATACAAAAAAATAATTTTTAGGTCTAGGACACACAAAAAATTTTTTTTTGCTTAGTGTAATTGACCTAGATTTGAAAGCAATATCTTGAAACTCGTACTATCAGCCAATGGATCAAGAAATCAACTTTTTTTTAAAAAAATTGCGTAAAAATTATTAGAAAAATTGAGCCTTGCATAACCGAAATGATTTGAATGATTTAGCTGCGTTTATTCGTAGAGCAAGTGACACCCTTCTTTCAATTTTCGTAACAGGGGTCTGTGAAATACAGCTTATGCAGCCCTTAGAAGCCAAATCGGAAGAAACATATATATGGGAGCTATATATAAATCTGAACAGATTTCCTCCAAATTTAGTAGTCTTTATTAATGGGAACCTGGACTTGTCTCTGCCAACTTTTATATATGGGAGCTATATATAAATCTGAACCGATTTTTGCCAATTTCAACAGGATATGATTTCTTTGAAAAAAAAACACACTTCAAGAGTTTCTTATTTAATGTGAAGTACAATCGATACAATTAAATTCTAAATAAAACGTCATTCAAATGGCCTCCACGACTTCTTCTGTAGGAACGAATTCGATGAAACCAATTTCGAGCACTTTTTCCACTAAATCAGTCGTATGTCATGAATGGCACATTGAATATTGACTTGTAAAGCTTGAAGAGAGTTCGGTCATATAACCCCACAAGAAATAGTCTAATGGTGTCAAATCACAACTTCTTGGAGGCCATTCAATATCACAATTTCGTGAAATAATCGAATCTCCAAACTATTCTCGCAATAATTCAATTGTTTCATTTGCTGTGTGGCACGTAGTCACAATCGGTTAATGACAAAAAGATAGCTCTTAACGAGAGCTAAAATATATCTCATGGGTGTCAAGGTCGTAGGTCGAACGGAAAGTGTCTTTTTTTGGATTTAAAAAAAAAATGCACTTTGCATCATTTTCAAATGTGAACGTAAAGTTTATTTTTGCTGTAGCTCCTTCACGGTACGTCGGATCGGGAATCGGTCAATGGCAAAAAGATAGCTCTTAACGAGAGCTAAAATAATAAAACAATTTTAAAAAAAATGTATCCATAAACAAATTTTTGGTTTTGATTTTATATAACAGTATGCCACAATCTATACAAAAAAAATAATTTTTAGGTCTTCGACACAAAAAATTTTTTTTGTTGCGTAGTGTAATTGATCCAGATTTGAAAGCAATATCTTGAAACTCGTACTATCAGCCAATGGATCAAATAATCAATTTTTTTTCAATTGTCAAATCGTTTCAAAATTAAATATTAAAATAAGTTTCATTTCCTTTTTTAGGTTGAGAACCTATGCCCGATGTAGCATACACCTCCAGCATACAGAATTGCAAACTGCGAGCAATACTCATTCGCCAAAAAATTTTCTTCTGGACATTCATTCGCACATCCATCCAAATACATATGTATGTATGTACATATAAATGAATGCATACAATATTTTTAATTCATTGGTAATAAACATTACTTTTGAATTAATGCATATTCATTATTATTAAATGAATTGCACGCGATAATAATTTTCTGTAGTTTCGAAAATTTAAGAAAGACTTAACATGCTTTGCAGCTGTCTTCAAAATAAGTACACAAGAGGGGTAATATTTTGCCGAAGTTTAATTTGGTTTTTTGGGGAACATGTTTTTTTTGGAAATTTACAATAAAGAAAGTGTTTTTAATTTATTTTAAAGTGGATAAAATGATGTTAGTATCATACCTATAGAATCGTGGTCTACGTTTTTAAAATATCTATAAACTATGAAATAATGTCTGTTTTGCACGACAAATTATAAAATATAAATAGTGATAAATATTTTTTTTTCGAATTTTGAAATACTGGGTATTTCTTACAGATTCACAACATTTAGTTGGTATCCTGCTTTATTTGTGCTTTTGTTAAACCATTTATCGCTGTTTATTATACCGAACGACTCAGAATAATTTTCTGAATCTATTTATATATGTTCGTCCGTCCGCCGTCTGTCCATGTATACTTCAATACCTCCATTCCAAACTTTGCTAAGTGCAAAAAGGTAGTTTTTCAGGAGAGGCGATCAAAGTTTGATAATTTTTTTAAATTTGTGTGGAATTCCTTTATAATGCAAATCGAATGACCTCTACAGTTTAGTGGATAACTTTTCATTGGGTTAACGGATAAACACTAAATTTTGACTGAATATAATTTGGAATGCACAGAAATTAAAAATGCAATCTCCCTAAAAGCATGCTAATTCGGCTTAGCATGCTATAGAATGGAGGTGTCGACTTGTAAACAAAGTGCAGGTCACAATTATTGCCTCATCGCGATAAAATTCGGCACGAAAATCTTGTTTAGCATGAGGACGAACAATATTGAAATTGATGGAAATCGGTTCAAAATCAGATATACATAGTCCCCATATATGTACATTAGGCCGGGTCGATTTGTGGGGAGGCAAAAAAAGTCGCCATTGCTCAGTGAAAATCGTATTCTAGGGATCAAAATAAGAAACTTTGCCGAAGGAACCATACCTCTAAAACGAATTCTGATGTCCCGGAATTCGGGTCGAACTTTTGGGTAGGGTCAAATTTTGAAAAATCCCACT
Organism: Eudasyphora cyanicolor; assembly: GCA_963930755.1. Lineage (NCBI taxonomy): Eukaryota > Metazoa > Arthropoda > Insecta > Diptera > Muscidae > Eudasyphora > Eudasyphora cyanicolor. The sequence goes on along the minus strand of OZ005734.1, from coordinate 54,995,295 downwards.
TTGACCCATTTAGAGTGCTCCAATCGAGTCCTAATGTATGACCGACCCCCACTAACTTTGCAGGCCCGACCCACCCATGCCAGTGGCACACCCACTGGAACCCCCTGGGGGTTCCATACATTTGGACTCGATTGGAGCACTCTAAATGGGTCAAAGTGGGATTTTTTCCGGGACATCAGAATTCGTTTTAGAGGTATGGTTCCTTCGGCAAAGTTTCTTATTTTAATCCCTAGAATACGATTTTCACTGAGCAATGGTCGATTTTTAAATCGACCCGCCCTAATGTACATGTTCCTCACGATATGGAATCAAAGCGCTATAGAAGTTGTATTTTATACGCGATCATTACGAAATTTAGCGGGAAGAAGATTCTTTACTCATGAACTGCTACTGCTGAATACTGCTACATTTGGGGAAAATCAGATCAGATTTAGATATAGCTCAGATTTAGACATCTCCCGATTTGATATCTAAGCGCTATAAAAGTTGAATTTTACTTCCGATCATCACAAAAATTTGCCAGAAAGGAATTTCTTACTATAGGAACGAATACTGCCACATTTCAGGAAATCATTTCAGATTTAGATATAGCTCCCATATATATGTTCATACCGGTATTATATTTATCCTTGATTGAAATTGTATTTTACGCCCGATATTTATAAACCTATGATTTGGCAGAAATCAGGTTTTTGATTCAAAGTTAATGAAATTGTGTTTAGATTACGTAGACCCATCTATTTGTTCTGTCCGATACTTGATCTATGAAAAAATACTGCACATTTACCAGTTATCGTCTCAGATGTAGTTTACTCATATTATGATCAACATATTTAAATCCTTCTGGAGCTATGTAGAATGGTTAGGTGCTTTCACAACAGCTTCCAAAACGGTTTCTCGGTAATTTTTGACCAATGTTTTGACCCCTTGTTGACAGAAAAATGAAGTCAGTGACCCAATCGTAATACACACCCCATCAACCCATGAGTAATGCTGTATGATGGACCTTTTCGACCCGTGGAATCACTTGAGATGATTCCTTAGACGTCCGTGAATATACTTTCATAACTGAAATGAAAGCTGGAAAATTGTTGAAAAAAGGAAATATATTTTTTTCGGTGCGGTTTATGAGTCTGCGGAGTCATCGGAAAAGTGATTACAAGTTTTTGCCTACCTTAATTATCTGGCATTAATCTTGCTCGTTCCAACCACATGTCACACAGAGCCACATGTCACACAGGGCACGTATCTTACTCAATTGGTTGATGGGGTGATTTAACCACATTGGATTACACCGGTCGACAAAACCAATCTTTTTCTTAGGTTTCAGTTTTAATGCATAGATTCTGATGTTATACATCAAAAACGACAAAATATCCACTCTTAGCTTTTAAAGTTTGCTTTTGTAAATTTTACATCGATAAGAAAGTTTTAAAGTTAAAACCTTTACAAACCTTTATTGGGCTTTTATTTGAAAATTATAAAATTTTTCTCAAAAAATAGGATTTTTTGCAATGTTTGTTAAGATATCGGGGAAACCGCCGAACGGATGGCAAATGGTATTGTAAGAAGTTGCAAGCTACTTAATTTTGAATTCTTTAAAAACTTTTCTGAATTAATTCGAATAAATGGTTCTCGAGTAATACCAAAATATGTGGTTCAAGCTCTTTATTTTTTTCAATATTACGGTTTATCGTGATAAGTTCGAAGATGAACCATATCGGCCTACTCCTACTAGTACTAGTTAAAATTTATTGAAATATTGATTGTTTTACACTGGACTGTAGGTACTATAAAATCATTACACTGGACAACATTTTAAGTGTTTTTATGTACTGGTATAAATGTTATAAGCTGTTAACTTTTGGAGTAAAATGGTGCATTTGTGTGGGAGGTATCAAAAGGGGCGTGGCAACTTCGATCATTTTTCTCGAGGTGATAGCGACTAATAATACTATGTGTGGAATTTCAGAATATTCGAAAAACTACTATAGAAGTTTTTAAAGATACAATACATTTCAACCCTTTGTGGGGGAGGTACTAGAAGCAGTGGACCAATATGACCCATCTTCGAACTTAGCCGGAGTCGAAAAAATATTTCTATATACCAAATTTGATGTCAATCGGTTACTTCTTTCGAGAGTTATCGCGCGCACCAGCCAGCAGGCAGAAAGACGGACGGAGGACATTGATCATACGACTAAAAATAAGTCAAAACGAATATCCGCCGAACCTACTTAGGGTCTTAGGTTAGTCCTTCGATGTGTTACACTTTTGGACCGTCGTTTATACCCTCACTAAAGAGGGTAAAAAATAGGAGCCCTTTTTGGTATCAGCCATACAAATGGACTATTTTGCATCAAAAGTTAACAGCTTATAGCGTGAGTACGAATGCACGAAAATAAAACACTATTTTTAAAGTATCTATATATAGCCCTGTGAAAAATGGGAGTTATCAACACCCCTTTTTGGTACCTCTCACACAAAATGGCTAAATCCTACCAAAATTGAATAGATCATAACTTTAATATAACAGTGCACGTAAACGGCTACAAATCGGTACAGTGCAATGTATTTGAAATATCTACTGTTCAGCCAAAAATAGGTGTATTTTTATCCCCTCACCTTAGAGAGGGGGGTATATATCATTTGCTACGAGCCAAAAGTGCAACACATCGAAGGAGTGACCTAAGACCCCAAGTATGTTTGGCGGATATTCGATTTGGGTAATTTTAAGTCATTTGAGCAATGTCCGTCCGTCCGTCTATCTGTCTGTCTATCTGTGTGTCTTTCTGCTGGCTGGTGCGCACGATAACTTTCGAAAGGATTAACCGATTGACTTAACATTTGGTATGCGGTAATATTTTTCTCTGTCTCCGGCTAAGTTCGAAAATAAGCCATATTGGTCCACTCCTTCTATATAGTACCTCCGCCACAAAGGCGTTATTTACACTGTGCAACAGTGAAAAAACACACGGACTTGACAGTATAGGTTCCATTCTACTATCAAAGCGTAGTATAACCCTATACTCGGTTTGGCGAAATCGGTGACCAATTTTTTTTAATGGGTCTCCAAAGTTTCTGAAAATCAGTGGGCCCCTCGAAAAAGGTGTCAACAGCTTTGTCCAACAACTAATTCAGACTTGGTGATACCGCTTAACTATATTTGGCAATAATGTAGCTAAGAATATGCTGAACAAAGTTTCTCAAAATTTTTCGCGAAAAAATATTTTTTCCGGTACTTTTTTTTGAAAAAGTGTAGGAAAACAATAATTTTTTCACTTTTTTCAGCATAACATTCAGGGACTCGTAATTTTTCACTAACAATGTTTGGCAAATTGTAGCCAACGTAAATCTGAACAACTTTTGTGAACATATCGATACAATCTGAACGTGTCTAGGTACCCTTAATAGCTCAAAAAACCACATTGTACCCCAAAAATATTAGTATTTCACTATTATTAACAAAAATATTTTTTTTTGGTATAGGGTATGTGCAGCAACTTTATGGAAAATATTAAGGCCAATATTTTTGCGAAACATATTAACCTTCTAGCTCCCCCACATAACTGTAATTTTTGGCCACATTTTAACAAATCGTAAAAAACACCTCTCAAAATGGGAAGGGCGGGGATGAAATGTTCTACAAAAATGTTGGCCATACAATTTTACTATAAGTGTCAGAACACACCAAAGGCCAAAACTTAACACAAAAACCAAAAAAAGGCCAAATTCCAGTCAAAAACGTTCTTTACTCGTATCGTTATTGCTTCGACCAATAGATCGTATTACTAACATTCCTGCACTAACAGGAATTTGACCTTTTTTTGGTGTTTGTGTTAAGTTTTGAGCTTTGGTGTGTTCTGACACATGTAGTAGAATTTTATGGCCAACATTTTTGTAGAAGGGGTTTTTTTACGATTTGTTAAAATGGGGCCAAAAATTACAGTTATGTGGGGGAGCTAGAGGGTTAATATGTTCCACAAAAATATTGGCCTTAATATTTTCCATAAAGTTGTTGAACATACCCTATACCAAAAAAAATATTTTTGTTACATAATGGTGAAATACTAACATTTTTGGGGTACAATGTGGTTTTTTGAGCTATTTAGGGTACCTAGACACGTTGAGATTGTATTGATATGTTCACAAAAGTTGGTCAGATTTACGTTGGCTACAATTTTTCCAAACATTGTTAGTGAAAAATTACAAGTCCCTGAAAGTCATGCTGAAAAAAGTGAAAAAAAAATAATTTTTTTCCTTCACTTTTTCAAAAAAAAGTACCAATAAAATTTTATTTCGCAAAAAATTTTAAGAAACTATGTTCAACATTATCTTTGCTACATTATTGCCAAATATAGTTCAGCGGTATCACCAAGTCTGAATTAGTTGTTGGACAAAAGCTGATGACACCTTTTTCGAGGGGCCCACTGATTCGCAGAAACTTTGGAGGCCCAAAAAAAAAATTGGTCACCAATTTCGACAAACCGAGTATAGGGTTATACTACTTTAATAGTAGAATCGAACCTATACTGTCAAGTCCGTGTATTTTTCAAAAAGTGTTCATTTGTTGCATAGTGTTATTAGTCAAATATTAATTTTGTTAATATCTTCTATAGTACTAACTCGAATCTTCTGAAATTTCGCACATAGTATTAGTTTATTAGTCGTTAACATGTCTACAAAAATGGGCGAAGTTGCCAAGCTCCTTTTGGTACCTCCCACACGAATAAACCATTTTACACCAAATGTTAACTGCTTATAGCTTTAATACCAGTACATACAAATACTTGACATTTTGTACAGTGTAATCCTTTTATATCAGCTAGAGTCCAGACATAAATAGGCATTATTGGCACGCCCGTTTTGGTACCTCCCACAAAAATGGATCATTTTGCACCAAAAGTTAACAGCTTATAACTTTAATACCAGTGGATACAAATACTTGAAATTTTGAAGAGTGTACTGCTTTTATAGTACCTAGAATCCAGAGAAAAGTGGGTATTACTGGTACGCCCGTTTAGGTACATCTCTTACAAGTGCATTTTTGCACCAAAAAACAGCTTATAACTTTAATAGCAGTTAATTCTTTATAAATAAAATACTGATCGGTTATAAAATACAGTTTTTACAGCGCTTACATTTCAAATCGGTATTAACATATATCTAAGGGCTATATCTAAATCTAAATCGATTTCTTCCAAATTTAACAGCGTTCATTCATAAAATTAGAAACCTCTTTCTGCCGAATTTCATGCTGATCGGATGTGAAACAAAGTTTTTACAGCGATTACATGTCAAATCTGGGCTAACATATATATGGGGGCTATATCTAAATCCGATTTTAACCATCCTTGGGCCAAAAAAAAAGATATGTGTAAAGTTTCGTCGAGATCGGACCATAGTTGCGACCTGTACTTTGATTACAAGAATTCATGCACAGACAGACGGACATCAACTCAGAAAGTGATTCTAAGTTGATCGGTATAATAAATGATGGGCCTATTTCTTCTCCTTTTGGGTGTTACAAACAAATGCACATAGTTATAATACCCTGTACCACAGTGTGGTGTAGGGTATAAAACAGTGGTAATTTAATGTCTGAGAGATTTCTCATTGTCAGAATTATATATTTTATATATAGTGGAATTTTATGAGGATCATTTTTGTTGATCCTCTAGCGAGTCAATTTGAACCCTTTTTCGAAAAATTCAAAAAAAAGGCATTTCAAAAAGGATTAAAATATTCTTCCGTCTGTCCATCTTAAATTGTTCGTTAAGTACAGATCGAAATTTCACTGCGATCCTGCTAACATGTGGCAATAAGAACTCTTTCGCACTAGGGAGGAAATTTATTGGAATTGGTGAAAATCGGTTCAGATCGATATTGCCAGAGACATAAATGTTTCTTTAGATTTCGCCTTGTAACGCTATGGAAGCTGTATTTCACATTCAATCAATTTGAAATTTATAACGGTTGAATTTATTTATCCAAGAACTCATATTGTCGAATTTTAACAAATTCTGTTTAAATTTAGATATGTAATGAAATTATCTCATATTTATATTTACAATATCTGGCTTATTCTGCTCTAACAAAGTGGTGTACGGTATCATATAGTTGACTTCGCCCGGCCTTTCCACACTTGTTTTGGACTCGCTTAGGAATAGTGTATAGTAGGGCGGGTCGATTTAAAAGTCGTCCATTGCTCAGTGAAAATCGTATTCTAGGGATCAAAATAAGAAACTTTGCCGAAGGAACCATACCTCTAAAACGAATTCTGATGTCCCAAAAAAACATAGCCATTTCGCTGATTTTGTCATGTAAAGTGCCAAAAATTGTGTTTTTTTGAAATGTTGGCTATGTTTTTTTGGGACATCAGAATTCGTTTTAGAGGTATGGTTCCTTCAGCAAAGTTTCTTATTTTGATCCCTAGAATACGATTTTCACTGAGCAAGGGCGACATTTTTTGCCTCCCCACAAATCGACCCGGCCTAGTGTATAGTCTTGCAAAAATACTTATTTTGTTAGGTAAATATAATAAGACCATTCCTAAAACTGTTTTACATTAAAATTCGATAGTTTGGTTAACCTTATTAAAATTTTTGGCATATAGAAATATTTGGTTAAAAGCTTCGAAAGCAAAATTGTCTTCCAAAATTATTTGAGTGCTAAACTTCTATTACATGAATGGTATATTTTGCACAATCCATCTCAGAGTCGGAGTCGACCATAATTTTTCGACTTAGTTCAAATTTCCCCGACTCCACAGCCCTGGCAAACGGATATTATTTGAATACTTCTTGTTCACTGTTTCCGAATTTTTGTCCACAATATACAATCAGGGAAATTCCGATACATTCTGCGGCCAAAAAAAATTTTTTTTAGCTAATTTGAACTATATTTGTCTGTATAATAAACTATATATTAAATATACTTATTTCAATTTCAAAGCATTCCCCTGCAATAATATGATTTTCGCGTATCTTCAAAGATTTATTGCATTTTTAATTTGTATTTATCTCAAAGACTCCAACAACCACAAGACAACAACCTTAGCTTCCCGTAGACAAAAAAAAATACAAAAACAAAAACAAGTTAAAACAACCAACAAGACCCAGCTAACAACAACAACAAAGCGTTGTAAAACTCACTAAACGGTTTTCAATGGACAACAGTTAATATATCGAACATCCCTCCAAAAAAAAAACTACACATAAACTTTATTGAACAGTTCGTAAAAAACCGCACAACCGGTATGGAAAGTTTTCTCGATGTTTATACTTATATATTTTTACGTACTTCCGCTATCTCTCTGGGAAGCTCAAAAGAAGAACTGTATCGATCAGGTGTTACTTGGTCAAGAGGAAGAATACACAGGCAACTTTTTTTGTTGTTGTTATACTTAATCCATATTTGGGATGAGCTCTTTTACGTAGTTAACTGTTGTGTGCATTTCACGTGAATTGCCACAGTTATGTTTGCTTAACACATTTTGTGTCCCTCCGTCCGTCCGTCCATCCATAGAACCGACCGCTGTTCGCCCGACCCAGTTAACTGAAAAAGGGCTTAAATGCGATATGACTGAAGTACAAATGGACGCATGTATCAGTGAATGAAGTTAGTAAAAAACCAGTAAGGAAAGGCTAAAGTCGGGCGGGGCCGACTATATAATACCCTACACCACTCTCGTAATATTGAATAACTCTGATATATAAATTTTGTAATTCATGTATAAATTGTTTATATAAATTTTTTTATACTTAAATAATACCCTGTACCACAGTGTGGTGTAGGGTATAAAAACGATTGGATCTAAAGAGCCAAATCGGATGAAACATATATATGGGAGCTATAGCTAAATCTTAACCGATATTCTTCATATTCGACAATGTTTTTTCATGGATCAAGAAACTTCACCATTCTAAATTTCAAAACGATTGGATGTAAAATATAGCTTCTATAGAACTAAAGGGCCAAATCGGACGAAACATATATATGGGAGCTATAGCTAAATCTTAACCGATTTTCTTCAAATTCGGTAGTGTTGGTTCATGGATCAAGAAACTCTACCATTCTAAATTTCAAAATGATTGGATGTAAAATACAGCTTCTACAGGACTAAAGAGCCAAATCGGACGAAACATATATATGGGAGCTATAGCTAAATCTTAACCGATTTTCTTCAAATTCGGTAGTGTTGGTTCATGGATCAAGAAACTCTACCATTCTAAATTTCAAAATGATTGGATGTAAAATACAGCTTCTTCAGGACTAAAGAGCAAAATCGGACGAAACATATATATGGGAGCTATAGCTAAATCTTAACCGATTTTCTTCAAATTCGGCGATGTTGGTTCATGGATCAAGAAATTCTTCCATTCTAAATTTCAAAACGATTGGATGTAAAATACAGCTTTTATAGGACTAAAGGGCCAAATCGGACGAAACATATATATGGGAGCTATAGCTAAATCTTAACCGATTTTCTTCAAATTCGGCAATGTTGGTTCATGGATCAAGAAATTCTTCCATTCTAAATTTCAAAACGATTGGATGTAAAATACAGCTTCTATAGGACTAAAGGGCAAAATCGGACGAAAGATATATATGGGAGCCATATCTAAATCTGAACCGATTTTCTTCAAATTCGGCAATGTTGGTTCATGGATCAAGAAACTCTTCCATTCTAAATTTCAAAACGATTGGATGTAAAATGCAGCTTCTATAGGACTAAAGGGCCAAATCGGACGAAAGATATATATGGGAGCCATATCTAAATCTGAACCGATTTCAACCAAATTTCAGAACGATTGGAGTGAAATTGCGACCTGTAGTCGACGAACAACTTTACATGGACAGACGGACGGACGGACGGACAGACATGCTTAAATCGACTCAGCTAGTGATTCTGAGTCGATCGGTATACTTTAAGGTGGGTCTAGCTGTGTTATTTTCAGGTGTTACAAACATCTGCCGTGAAACAAACTTATAATACCCTGTACCACAGTGTGGTGTAGGGTATAAAAAGGTAATACATATTGTTGGACCTGTGTACGAATATGAACACTTCAAACTTGATGTATGCTTCGTGGGGAGGAGGAAAATTTTTGGAATGATGAAAGCTTTAAAGAATATGATGAAAAAATACTTTAGTTCTTGAAACAGATGCAAGAAAATAATGGCTCAAGTCTGGCGGAGCCGAATATATGATACCCTACAACACATTGATAGAGCCGAAATACTCATATACTGTTGTTTTAAATTAGCAACGATTATTCTCAAATTCTCAGAGTTCGCTAACGGACCAAGACTCTACCTTTTTTTACAAGCAAACTTGCAATGAAGTTTATACGCGTACAATGGTATGGGTCGGTCCACACACACAAAAATAAGTTCAGGCAGACGCCCCCTACGTTTAAAGATTATTCAAAGACAATTTCAGAACAACAAAACATTTTTTGATCCGTGTACCCTACATGCGCCCGAATAGGTTTTATTTGTAGCGCTGTTATTTGGTATCCTATCGAAACAAATCGTTGTTCATGGTTTGTCAATGGCTTCATTTTTCCCTTTGATCACTTTTGACTCCGAAGTCAATTTTGGCAGTAGACTTCCTTTTTTCGTTTCCTGCATCCATATGATGCCTATTTCACATTACGACCATAAAGACTCTTTAAAATCATGAATATTTTGCTTTAACACCATTTATTTTTAGTCACAACAAAAAAGTTATGGAGGTTTCAAAAAAAAGTAGGTCACCCTACTCACTTTTTGTGCTGTGTTATTAAATGGCGTCCTATCGAAACAAACCGCACACCGTTGTTCATGGTTTGTCAATGGCTCCATATTTCCCGTTGAACACTTGAGTCCGAAGTCAATTTTGACTATTGTTTCGATACGATACCGACTAATAGCGTTGCAAATAAAACCTATTTGCGTCGTATGTAGGTTGTATGGATCAATAAATTTTTTGTTGTTTTGAAATTGTCTTAGAATAATCTTTAAACGTAGGGGGTGTCCGTCTCAACTATTTTTTCAACCCATACTAGTGTACAATATCCATATCTATATATAACTTTATTCCAAATGCGTTTTTGATACTACACTGGAATAAAAAGCTTAATAAAAATGATGAATTCCTACCTTGGACTGATGAAACTGTTTATTGTTCATTAAATTACATTGATTCAAAGTATATCTGGCATAAATTTGCAGTACATGTGACATTAATTTAATGTTCAGTTTTCTGTAAATTTAAGTAAAAAATTAGTGCTTTTCATGAAAAATTTACTTCACGTTAAAGATATTTTGACATAAATTCAAAGCAAAATATATACATATATCGAAAATATTTTTACATTAAATAATGTAAAAATCTGTTGTTGTTGACAAAATTAAATTGAACTGAAGCAAAATGTATGATAAATTAATCAAATTATTCACTAAATTAACGTAATTATTACTTCAATTCAATACATTCCAAATAAAATCACATCAATTTAATATGTTATTTTCATTGATGATGAATTTGTCTCCTAAAATCTATTAATTAATTCATTAAATGAATCATATTTTTTCTAAACTGTATTTGGTTAATAAAATACAACTTTTGATTAAGCATTAAGTATTCGTTTATACAGTTATTTAGACACTTTATAAAGCCGATTACTCCCGCTTTCTGGCAATCAAACCATGACATCTTATCCGTATACTAACATTAAGTCTTTGAGAATTCTTTCCATATACGCTCTTATGCATATACACTTAACAACTCCACTCTAGTAAGATTGTATAACAATGAAACGTCCAATGTATATTTCATCTAAAATTTTTTTACGCAATTTACATTTGGTTTAGTTTTAGGTTAGGGTGGAAGCCGTATTTTTTATACAAGCTCACATAGAACAGTTTACGTCCCTAGTGTTACCACGGGCTGAAATGCCCCTCATCGAAACCAACCTGTTTGATATACAAATTTGTCGATAGTACGAATATCGGTACAGGAAAGATCTGTTAGGCTGCTTAGAAAAGCCGACCCCAGTATGTCCAGTCGTCGTTTTCTCAGAGAGGGGCAGTCGCATAGCAAGTGCTCAATGCTCTCCACTTCTTCCTCATCGCCACAGCTTCTGCAGAAGTCATTAGAGTCAATATCCAATCTTTTGGCGTGTTCGCCGATCAAGCAGTGTCCCGTCAGAACTGATACCAACGTAGACAATCTTTGCCTCTCTAGTGCGAGGAGATATTTTGATCTTCTCAGGTCATACCTTGGACAGATTTGTCTAGCTACTCTGCAGGTTCCGATTTCTGTCCATCTTTCGTTGGACTGCCTGATTGCCTCTTGCCTAAGCCAACGCTTGCACGTGGATAGTGGCGCACCAATATATGCAAATTCTTCGAGAATTTGTAATGTCGTCCCTTTCGTAGCAAGTTCATCGGCTTTGCAGTTCCCCGGGATATCCCTATGCCCGGGCACCTATATGAGGTGTATATTAAACTGCTCAGCCATCTCGTTAAGAGATCTGCGGCAGTCGAGGGCTGTTTGTGAATTTAGGGATGTTGCCTCCAGAGAATTGATGGCAGCCTGGCTGTCCGAGTAAATGACAACGCCAGTGTTGGTTACTATGTTGCGACTCAGCCACTTGGCGACTTCCCATATTGCCATTATTTCGGCTTGATAGACACTGCAGATATCTGGTAATCTGTGAGCTAAGCTCCAAACTAAGCTCTGCACAGTGTAGTCCGAAGCCAACCTTCTCATCAAGCTTCGAACCATCCGTGTAAAAGTGGAGATGGTTTCTATTACCTGGTATTCTTCCAATCCATTCATCTCTGGCGGGAATCATAGTGATGTAATTTCTCTCGAAGGTGTACACAGTTGGTATATAGTCCACTCGGTCGGTTACCATAGCACTACACTTTGACATCCTCATGTGACCGTAGTTTTTGTACCTCCACATTGATAGGCTGTTTAATCTTTAATCTCTGAACCTTTGTTATTAGGTTGGTGATGGTTAGTTTGTCAGTTGCCGTCCACCATACCACAATGCCGTATAGCAGTATAGGACGAACTACTGCTATATATTTCCAGTGGACGATTTTAGGAGATAGGCCCCACCGCGACCCTACAGCCTTTTTGCAGGAATATAAGGCGACGTTGGCCTTCCTTACACGTTCCAATACGTTAAGTCTAAATAACAGTTTTCTATCTAGAATTATTCCTCAAAATCTTGCACTTTCAGAAAAGACTAGATCAGTTCCATTTATCCGAGGAGGAGGGTCCACATTAGGGACATTATTCATCCAAGTAAAGAGAACCAATTCTGTCTTGTTTGGGTTTACGCCCAAACCGCTGCTTCTGGCCCATCTAGCCAATTTGTTCAGAGCCACCTGTAGAATGTCTCGGAGGACGTTTTCGAATTTGCCACTCACTGCGATTGTAACGTCGTCCGCATATGCCACGACCTTGCAGCCACAACGTTCTAGATCTAGCAGGATTTCATTCACCGCTAGGTTCCAAATTAGTGGAAACAGTACTCCTCCTTGTGGGGTCCCTCTGTTTACAAACCTTGTTAGAGTTGTGGACCCAAGACATGCTGTTATGCGTCTTCTGTTAAGCAGACTTTGAATTAGTCTAATCAAACCAGAGTTAACTTTTAGATGTGACAGTGCCGCAATTACTTCATCTGAGTGAATGTTGTTAAAAGCCCCTTCTATGTCAAGAAATGCCACCATGGTGAATTCCTTGAAATGCAGGGACGATTCGATAGTGCTCACAAGTTCGTGCCGGGCTGTTTCAGTAGACTTCCCCTTATTGTAAGCATGTTGGTTCACCGACAGGAGTTTTGTATCCAGGTTTTCCCTAACGAAATAATCTAAAAGACTTTCCAGACCTTTCAATAGGAAGGAGGATAGACTAATTGGTCTGAAGTCTTTTGGCCTAGTGTGTGATATCTTCCCCGCTTTTGGTATGAATACCACTTTGGTATCCCTCCATCGATTCGGGATGTATGAAAGCCTGATACAGCCTACATAAATGTTCTCCAGCCAGGGGATAATGTATTTCAACATTTTCTGCATTTCTGCTGGAGTGATGCCGTCTGGTCCAGGTGACTTGAATGGCTCAAAGCTATTAATAGCCCAGCTTATTCTGGATCTCTCAGTCAACAAGCTAGCGACGCTCGCAGTCCACTCGCACTCTTGTTGGTCCTGCTGATCCTCTGGTTCTGTTAGAGAGTTCCCCGGGAAATGTGTGTCGAGCACTACATTGAGCGACTGCTCGCTGTTTTTGGTCCAATTATTTGCCTCATCCTGCAAGTAACCCACTGGACAGGGTGAAACTGATAATATTTTCTCAGCCTTGCGGCGTCGGAGACCTTTTCCTCTTCGCCACAGAAGGTATACCAAGAGCGTATTTGCGCCTTTCTAGGCTCCTTCTTATAGATCTTGAGTTGCTCTTTATAGGCATCCCAATCATTAGCGACCCCAGTATATTTAGACTTATTGAGTAGCTTGTTGCAGGTCTTTTTCATAGCCGTTAGCTCAGAAGTCCACCATTGGGGTTTAGTTTTACCCTTGTACCTTGTTTTTGGACAGGCTTCTTCAAGGAAACTATTGAATGATGTGGTGATATGCTCGACCAGATTATCCAGACCGGCTTTGTCATTCGGTTCGTACAGAAGTTTGGAGTTGAGGACTTTCATGAAATTATTTTCACACAGGTGCCACTTTGCCTTTCTCACATTTATGTGGACGGCAGGTTCAGGCGCTTTCCAGTACATTCCACTCAATAATTTTGTCTGACAGCCAGTCAGTAGCAAACGTTACATCTAGTACTTCTAGTCTGTCTTTAATTGTAAAGGTCGGTTTATTACCTATGTTACTTAGGTTGGTAGTTAAAATAAAGTCAAGAAGCGAATCACCCCTATTGTTTATATCCGTACTACCCCAGATAGTGTGATGAGCGTTCGTGTCTGCGCCAACAATCAGCTCGACCTAGTCAGACGTTGCTTCTTCTACTACTTCCCTGAATAGAGCCGTCGGTACTACAGCTTCATAAGGCAAGTAACTGGAGACCACCCAATATATGCGATTACCTATCTCCAGACTAGCAGATGTTTGGTCTTTACCACTTAAATTAGCCAGGAGAAAGATACTTAGATCTTTCCTGGCCAAAATGCAGATTTTAGAGTGCCTTCACAGTTGGCCACAAGCAGTTTAAAGTTGGGTGTCCTGATACCGCACACCCTTCCTCCCACTGCGTAGGGCTCCTGTATCAGGACGATGTCTACTGCACCTTTGGACAGGCGCAGCAATAGAGCCGCTGAGGCTGATTTAGCGTGATGGAGGTTAATCTGTGAAATTCTTACCATCATTGGTAATTGACAGCTTAACATCCACCCCGACAAGATGCGTCAAGGAGTCCGGAGACTCCACTCAGCCCCTCTATGTCAGAAGTAGAGCTTTCGTCCTCAGACGTTACAGATCATCTGTTAGAGTTGGAGTCACCAGAAATAATGGGCGTGGATACCTCCGCACTTCCAGAAAGCTGTGTATCAACCACGGTGGACGACTTACCTTCCGCAGTGGGAACTACATATATCCTGCTTGTATACCTTCAAGACTTTAGTCTCGACCATCCGCCTCACCCACCTTGCTGATTCTCCAATAATGGGCGGGCAGACCAGGATTGGAATCTTTTATTATTTCTAATATGTCAGCCGGGTTGGAGGGCTCTTCTGTAACCCAGGTGATGGCTCTAGGAAGACTTGTTGTTTTTTCGACAACATCCAACTGGGCACCCGGTCACACCTCACCCGCTCGACTCAGAGCAGCCTTATACAGGTTTACTGATCTGGCATCACCGAAATATAAGAGCTTTACTTTACTCGCGAAGGCATCCCTGTCAATGCATTTTTGGTACTACGATGTAGGCCTTCCAGACTTTGTACAGATTTTTTTGCGATTGCGTAATAGGTACTGCGTAATAGATTTAGCTCTGTGCTAAACACGTCCGTTCACTACGACTGATCAGCAACGACTCATTTGGTAGGTACCTGCCTATGTAGCGGACGAAACGAAAGAGCTTTAACTAAATCTTAAACGATTTCTATAAGCCTAAAGGTCCAAATCGAACGAAACATATAGATGGGAGCTATATCTAAATCTGAGCCGATTTTCTCTAGTAAGATCCATTCACTTGCCAGATCGATTCACTTTATTTTATTTGTCGACTGATAGGAAGAATGACAAAAAACGTTATTAAATGCAAAAATAACTAAATATAAAATACAAATAAAATAAAATTGTATACGTATGTTTACATTTGTTTATTTATTTATATAAATTACAATTCAAAGTATATTCTAATTTTAATATATATTCTAATTTTAAGGTCCAGGGAGAAGCCGGATGACAAAGACCATGTTGCTTGTTAATTTTTGTTGCGACAGGCCAGAGCCACTGGTGGGAATCGAACCCACGACCCCCAAACTCATAGTCGAGCTCGCTACCAACACACCCACAGGGGCGCCCCATATGTATACATATTTTAGCATAAAGAAGTCATGTGAGTTTTTAAGTGGAATAGGCCTTAATAAACTGTTCACCGGGTTATTTGCAAAATGCGGCTTTCCATGGGGGCTACATAAAACTTTAGACCCATTGGTCAATTTCCACATCAGGAGATAATGCAAATTTTTATGCATGTTATCAAAGTCATGTTGCTAATTGGATCACTCCAAAGCTGGGCTTGTGTCCTCCTATATAGACGAGTACGCGTATTAATCAACATTTTTATTATGTTCCATAGCCGGTGGTGCGTTCACACACAGATATACAAATACTAAGTGCGTTCTTGCACTTATGTACGCGTATGAATTTATATACACGTACATGCATATATAGTGTATATATCCCTAAGTACATTACCGCAACTACTCTGACGCTACACATACATATAAATATGTACGAGTACGTATAAAATAAATATTGTGGTCAAGTGCCACATTTATTGTTATTTGAGTACTTCAGACCCTCGGTACGACTAAGTATTTGGCTTTGTGGCGGCAGGTGGAATTTTCATTCATATCAATTCATTTCATTCACAACCACGGACGCAGGCGCAGAAAGCTGAGCGCAAAAACAACAAAACTAATTTCATGAAAGAGTGTTACTTTTTAATGTTTACACATGTACATATTCAAAAAAGAAAAACAAAAATGCCTGCTGTCTGTTAGCAACATTTTCAGCTTTTATTAAATAAATAAATAATAATACGAGATATATAAATATATGTATAAATGTGTAGGCACTTGCGATCTTAATTACTCAGGCGGCAAGCGAGAGTACTGTCAATCTAGATAAGCTAAGGCAGCAGATGATGACAACTTAATGCTTTTAAGATTGTTCACTGCAATTTTGAAGTTTACATCAAAAAATACATAAATATATATTTGAAGAGAAAAATATTGTTTAAGGAAAAAGGAAATACTAATTTTTAAATAAATGTAGTTAAAGTCTTTACTTGTCTATGGTGCCGTGACATAACTCCCAGCGGACATAACGCCCGAAACGATTTTGGGAGTTATGTCCGCATATTATCTAGGACATAACACCCAAAATTGTTGGGACTTATGTCCGACGGTATCGAGCGGAAATAACGCCCAATGGGAGTTATGTCCTTTTTATTCATTTACATAAAAAAATGTTGTTTTTTATTTCTTAGGGAAATACAATTTTACCCGAATATATAATTTAGTTCAAGTATAAGAGTAAATATTTATAATATGAAATATAATAGATTTGATAATATATATTGGTCTATATCCTCATAATTAATATAAATGAAAAATTCTTCAGCGTTTTCTACGCTTCAAATTTGAAAAATTTATAGTCTACAAACAGTAGGATATGTTCATATGATTTTTATTTTTTATTAGCCATTAGTATGAAGACAAATGGAAAAACCTACAAGTAAGTAACTAACATAAATGTATTTATCAAAGATAACACGATTTTTAGACGATATAAACTTTTAAGAACATAGAAAACGCCGCAGGAGAATTTTTTTAATCGCGGGATTTAAAAATTATTTATTAAACTAAGGACCGATGACGATTTTTTTTTAAAAAATCGCACGATTTTTAAAAAATATTCGCAATCGGTCCTATGTTTAATTATTTTTTAAATCGCGCGATTAAAAAAAATCAATGTATTCTGGAAGGCGAAACTTTTTTAAAAATCCTACAAATAAGTAATTAACTAAAATGTTGTTAACAAAGATGAAACGATTTGTAGACGATATATAATTTGAAGAACATAGAAAAACGCCGCCGGGTTTTTTTATTCGCGCGATTTAAAAAAAATCACTGAATTTTGGAAGAAAAAAAAATCGCGCGATTTGTTAAAAAAAAGTTTCGCCTTCTTCCAAAATTCAATGATTTTTTTTATGTAGGATTTTTTGTATATTTTAGAAATTTTTATACTTACATGTCTATCTTGAGAATTATAGATTATTAATAATTGCTTGTATCTGGGACCACCGAAAAATCGCATTCATCATACAGATCAATATTCCTTTAGATTCATTTGGTGATGGATGGTGACAAAAATAATGTGTAGGAAATATCTTCTTCGATATTGTTTGATAACATCATTCCGTGTCTCTCATAAATGTGTAATTTTTTAAATAAATTTATGAAATCTCGTGGACTTCAAGGAGATTTTGGCATGGTGTCCAATTTTATCCTTCACAAGTGGCGTTGCATGTTATTAAAAACAACCAATTGAGCTGTATTTTCATTACTTTGGGTGTTATGACCGCGGTTTGTTAAATACATAAGTCCCAATATACATTGGGTGTTATGTCCGCTATTTTTTTGGGTGTTATGTCCGAGAACGCTCTTCGGACATTACGCCCAACCAATTTTGGGAATTATGTCCAACTATACTGGAGGACATAAGTCCCAAAGTCGATTTGGGCGTTATGTCCATAGGAGTTAAGTCCGGTCACCCTTGTCTATACCAGTCTTGAAAATATTAAAATATGGAAAATTTGAGGATGAGAAAGCGCGATGGATGGGTGCCGTTTTTGCTCACAATAGAGCGTCGTGAAGATTTTTCAACAGAGTGTTTGGTCATGTTTCAATGTTTGATTCGTAGTGGAATGGGAGAATAAGTAGTGTCTAAAGAAGGCAGTTCCGTTGGCAGGCAAGGTCATGGCGACTGTTTTTGTTGTCAAAATTGGTTCAGATTTTTTTATAGCTCCCATACCCAGCAAAATCTTGGTAAGTACCTGTCATTATTCCTTGCATTACCAAATAATGACATCTCATTATTCGCTGCATTACTTTCGGCTTATTAATAATGACTTACCAATAATAACCGAAATAAGTGATTTTTGTTATCAAAATCATTTTGGCAAATTTTAATATATTGCAATTTTGGCTATATGTAGGTTATTATACAAGATTTATTTATATTTCAAATTACCAGAAACAAAATACCAGAAATTCGAATCTGGCATGAGGAAATTGTTTGTTTCGAGAAATATGCACGACAATATGCAAAAAATCATTTTAAATGGCCCTTTCTACATATATACTGCTTATTTTATAACTTATTGGTAATGCATTATTCAAGTACATAAAATCGAGCTACAAATAAGTACTTATTATGCTAATTTATTGTATGCTTTTGGGAAGTACTTTCCTCCAATGACATCCCCATGTTAAAATAATGAGAAAAGTGGCTAAATAATAAGTACTTACCAATATCGAACTTTGCTTACTCGTCGGATTATTTGGTAATGAGAAATTTTCCATATATATATATATGTACATCTTGATTTGGTATTTAAGCGGTATAAATACGGTGACCATTAAGAATCAGTGGTCACATTTTTATGATTTGCTATAATTTAATTTAAAACAAAATAAGCCTAATTTATTGTAGTAAATACATAGAAAGGCACTAAAAAATATATATTCATACACGCTGAAAAAAAATCGCTTCTGTAGTATATTGTCCCAAACATATTCGGCTTAAAACATGTATATGTTTAGGGTACACTCTAAACATATAATATTGGGTACACACAAAAAGTATATATTTGGGAAAATATTATTCTAAACAAATCTTTGTTTACATCCCAAAAGGTTTTTATTTGGGACTATTATTTCAGAAACAAATAATTATTTGCACTTAAAAATTCAGAAAATTCGTTAGTTGTTAGTTAGTTTTTTAGAAATTTTTAATGTTCGTAAAAATATAAATAAGTCATGGATCAAAATAAAATACTTGGAGGATTGACAAAAAATTATGACTTGGAATACTAACTAAAAAATTTTAAATGATTGATTTAAACACAAGTAAATGCTGCATATGGTATTGTAACTGGGAGATACAATTCGAAACTAAGAAAAAATTTAAACTGATATTCTAAAAAGTCAGCAAAAGTTTAGAAATCTTTTTTAAAAAAAATATATTTGGATAAATTCCTAAACAATAAGTTTATTTGTATTTATTTAAACACATATTTTATTTGAGAAATTTAGTTTTCAAATATATTTTGTTGTAATATATTAATATATGCGTTCCAAATATATTTTATTGATTTTCAAATAAAATGTATTTTCTCAGAAATATATAATATTTAAAAAATTGTGTTACAAATATATTTCCTTCCGATTCAAACATATCAAAAAAGTATATTTTGCCCCGTGTATCAATATTTTAGAAAATATCGATATTTTACTTTTTACATTTCTTTATCGAATGATATTTTTTTGTAAAACCGCAGTTCTATTTGTTAAAAATGTTTTAAATTCTGTTAAATATAATTGCAAATTTTATTTTATAATTAAGAGTGATTCTAAAGTTTCCACTTTCATTTGAGATTTTTATAAAGTTCAAATATTGTTAGATATTAAAAAACCCTTCCCGTTGGTGCGTTTGAGGAAGGCAAATCAAATGAAAAATCTACTAATTTCAAAATGTTTTATAAGAAATATTTTAATTTTCAAAGAATTTTCCCATTTCAACCCACCTTTTATCATGATTTGTTTCGAATTTTTCCTAAGTTTATATGTTTTCCGCGTAACTTTTACATATGAAAATTGTACATAAAATATGTCTTTATTATTTATATATGAGTCATTACTAATTTCTGTTACTTTAGCCATTGATTTTTCTACCGACTGCCACGATGGAACAGTGTTTTAAAATACCCCAACATCCTTTAGTTTTTCTTTCAAAATATTGACATCAAATCCTTTAGACTCAAGATCTGAAATAGCATTTTGAAAAGCAGGTGGTAAAAATACTGTTCCTTTCATAATCTTTTCTCATACAATACGAGTACATACTTCCCAGAATGTATTTTATGATAAAATCAGACATGCAGATTTGCCAAATAAAGATTTACAAGTAGACTTGTTTTTCGTGATTATTTAATTACACTGTCCAACAAATTAGGACTTTTTGATTGGAACAGAATAGCGACCCTATAATTCTGAAAGAGCATATTGAGTAGATCATTTTTGTAGAATAAACTGATGGTCCAACTGGTCTGAGTTTTGTTTACAGTGGGTCAAAATATTCTTTTTTTTTATCAAAGGCAGCATTATATGTTCTAAGTGAGAAAAAAATGCTTTAAGTTAATGCCTGAGAGATTTCTTATTGTCAGAGTTATATAGCGCAATTTTATGAGGATCATTTTTGTGGGAGATCTTAACCCTCTAGCTCCCCTCTTAATGGGCCAATTTATGCACTTTTTCCGCAAAAAAGTCCTTTCGAAAAGAAAATTTAAGGATTAAAATATTCTACGTAAATTTCTGTCGCAAGATTTCATTGGGGGTCTCCAAAGACACGAAAGTTGTAAATATAGCTCTCAAATATATATATTTATATTTATGTCGCGATTTTAAATAAAGAATTTTCCAACAAAAGGTGTTATTTTGGTATTCAAAGACAAATGCCATTTTTTTAGATAAATTATCGGATGTTTATTTCATGCCGTTAATAATGAAAAACAACATCAGCCAAATGGCCAGCACGACCACGCTTACAGGATCATATCATTTTCATGAAATTTTCCATAACCAAATCGCAAAGTGGGTGCCGCATGTCATCGATAGCCTCACGAATTCTATCTTTGAGGTCTTGAATCGACGCTGGGCTGTTGGAGTAGACCTTATCTTTCACGTGGGCCCAAAGGAAGAAGTCGCAAGGTGTTAAATCACAAGATCTCGGTGGCCAATTGTGATCACCTCTTCGAGAGATAACACGGTTCGGAAACTTTTCCCGTAACAGAGCAATGGTTTCGTTGCTTGTGTTGAACGTAGCGCCGTCTTGTTGATAGTAAACTTTGACCAGATCAATACCATCCAACTCCGACCACAAAAATCATTAATCATCTCTCGATAACGCAATCCATTCACCGTGACTGTTGATCCAACCTCATTTTCGAAAAAGTGGTCCAATGACCCTGCCGGACCGTAAACCGCACCAAACAGTCACACGTTGAGGATGGAGATGCTTCTCAACAATAACTCTTGGGGTTTCCGAGTCCCAGATGCGACTGTTTTGCTTGTTGATGTAGCCACCGAGGTTGAAATGGGCCTCATCAGTCAAGATGAGTTTTCGATGGAATTCCGGATCATTTGCATGCATTTCAAGGACCCAGTCAGCAAAGACACGACGTTGTTGATTATCGGCCGTCTTGAGTTCTTGTGTTAACTGGCCTTAAGACCCAAGTCTTTATGCAAGATACGGTGTAATGACGTTTGTGGAATGTCCAATTCCAAACAACGACGAGGAATGGACACTCCTGGGTTTTCTTCAACACTTTGGGCTACAGCAGCAATATACTCAGTTGTTCTTGAGCGACGTTCACGGGCTTTATTCTTCACATCACTAACTTGTCCCAACAGCTCGAATTTTTCCACCAATTTCAATATTGCAGTCCGACAAGGTGCTTCACGACGATCCAAAAATGCTTTAGTTTTGCGAATTTTCACCATTTTTGTAGTGAATTTTAATAATTTCAATGCGTTGTTGAATCGTGTAGCGTTCCATTTTTAGTAATGGCGTAGTTTATACTTGTCAAATGTCAAAGAATAAAAGCTTCAAAAGTGACAGCTACCGAAATACCGGGTGATTTAAAATAACACCTCTTGTTGGAAACCCCTGTATAATAATCTTTTTATAGATTTTTTATAGTAATTTTAGGGCAGATCATTATCATTAGACAAACAATATCTATAAAACTTGACAATATTTCTATATATTCTGCTCTGGAAAAGTGGTATATGGTATCATAGTTCTGCTAACTTCGTCTTTAGCTCTTCCTTAGTGTTTTTTATATTTTTTTTGTAAGTTACAAATTTTGTAATACAAATTTTGTAATACAAATTAATACTTAATTACCTTTTAATTGCTTAACTTTATTATAAAATATCTTTCTTCTGGAAAGACTGTTTGAATATAATAATTTTTACTTCTGATTAAACAAATAATCTAGATAAAATATATATATGCAATTAAGATGGCATTTTAATTTGAAGATAATCCCATATCATATCAAATCTTCTAAAGAATGTTGGCATCAAAAATAACACTTCAAAAATATGTTGAACAACTGCTGTTGTTTCCATTTCATATTTTTTTTATTCTGATCGAAGACAAAACAGGAAATCAAATAAGAAACACTTTAACAACCCCAGGAACAAAAAAGAAAAAACAAATAACAAATCTCGAAATGTAAATAAAAAAACACAATTCAGAATAAGGTCAGTGGTAAATTGGAACACCTTGCAAATGATGCAGTTAGTGTCGGTGGTTTTTTTCCACACTCATTCCCAACTCCTCCGACAGCAACTGAGACAACAGCAGCAGTAGCAGTAAAAATTGCTTTAAAACGCCAACGCTTTAACAGAAACGACAATGAAACTAAAGATGTGAAATAAAAACAAATCCCAAATGATTTCAAAAACACGGCGTCATTTTTTCCCAGTCTGTTTGCCAAACGCCAATGTTGACGAGGATTTCCTTTGCAAGGAGCAGAACAGGGCCAGACGGACGAACAGGGCAGACGCAGGCACTCCGGCAACAAACATAGGGGCCACAGACATGTGTAAAAAAGCGAAACGGCGAAGCTGAATCAATGCTCTTGAAATGCAACAGATTGTTTTCTTTTTGTTTCGAAATTGTTCTATAGCCAATCCTCGGAGAGCAGGAGCAGGTACAATCAACATCATCATCATCTTCAATGTGGCAACAACAACAACCATACAGTACAAAACTGATTTTTATAGCTGAAAGAAGAAAGCCGTCTACAGGATAATGAATGTCCGTGTTTAGAGTTGTTTTTGTTTTCTTAAATCAATGCAAGCTGCAACATGTGTTTCCCTCGGCGCAGCTACAAATGGGAGTGGAATAAAAAATGATTCTGGACAGACAGTCAGATGGACTGCCGGACAGACGTACAAAAGTATCGGCTCGATAACAAAACATCACAAAATTCTATAACCAAAAAATATCAAAACATTCGAACGAATGAAAGCTACAGTTGTTTGACAAGTGAGGCAGGTATGATGAGTTTGGAAAATGTGATTTTATTCCAGTTTTATCTCCTTTATTTAATGACTATTGCATATGCTCTTAAAGTAAACTTGAAGGTATCTTCAGCAAACAAAGATAGTAAAAAACCTGCAAGGAAAGACTAAAGTCGGGCGGTGCTGAATATATGATATCCTAGTAAGATTGGATAACAATTGAATATCCAATGTATACTTTTACTAAAATTTGTTTAGACAATTTACATTTGGTACGCCTCTGCCTCTGTACCGAAAGCGGACGAAACATATACATGGGAGCTATATCTGAACCGATTTGGCAATGTTGGTCTATAGATCGATAAACTCTACCATGCTAAATTTCAAATTAATTGGATTTAAAATACAGCCTCTATAGGATTAATCTATCTGAACCGATTGCAACCAAGTTCAATGGGGTTCTTTCCAGTTGCGAAAGACTTCTAACTGCAAAATTTCTGCACAATCGGAATGAAATTGCGACCTCTACTCAACGAACAGTATAGGATGGAAAGACGGACAGACATGGTTAAAACGACTCAGCTAGTGGTTCTGAGTCGATCGGTATAATTTAAGGTGTGTATAGCTGTAGTATTTCTAGTGTGGGGTAGGTTAGAAGTAATTACGGCAATAAGTTCGGCTGCGCTGAATTTTATACGACTATACCCTCCAGAATGTATTTTATTTAATTCTACTATAACCGGAAAATTAGAGATTAAGCAAATCATGGAAGGATGAGATTTTACATGAGTGAGGGATTCTGCATTATGGATAAACTTAATATTTTTATTCAGTCAGAATTTATTTGGTTTTAGACCTTATGTTTCAGTTACTTTCTGTCTATTGCAAAAAAGTAATAGAAGCAAATACAAAAATTGGTAGAGAGTTTTTATTGCTTGGTAGAGTTGACTGCAGTTTTGATAGACACTACTCTATTATCTTCAGAACTCAATAGCAATAGTGTATGTCTTTAACTTAAATCAGCTGAAATACTTATGGAAGTAGTAAATTGAATGTAACAAGAACTACTAACCAAACCCGTATTATGCCGAACTACACCTTTACATCTTTTTAGCTATTCGCCTTTCTAATCTTGTCTTTTCTCAAATTATGGGTGGGTAGACTTGTATTCTTAAGCTGCTCGAGAATGTCAGCCGAGGATGGTTCTTCTGTAAACCAGGTGAGAGCTCTGGGGCGACTAAAGGTGTCAGTTTTCTCTACATCAACCAACTGGCGCCTTTCTAGACCTCTCCCATTCCACTCCGAACTCCCCCATGATACCACCCTGCATCGTTACAGAATGATTGTGTGTCTGGCATCTTTATAAGGACTGTGCGGCATTGATCCTTAACTCCGAAACCACACCACATGGCTTCATTTGCCCCTTGCAAATGAGGGATGGATTCAGCATTAAGGATCAAGTTGATCTACCTTCCCAAATCTCCAATTATGGGTAGGTAGACCAGGCTTTCAAACTCTTAGCGACTCAAGAATGTCAACCCAGTCGGATTGTTCTTCTGTACCACAGGTAACCTAAACCTAAACCTAGGCGACTAAGGATATCGATTTTCTAAACAATATCCAACGGCCTCAAGTCAGAGCAGCCTTATTCAGGTCTACCGATCTGGCATCACAGAAACGTTTACTCTCTCCGTCTGTCTATGTGTCTGTCTGCTGGCTGGTGCGCACGATAACTCTTGAAAGGAGTAACCGATTGACTTCAAATTTGGTATGCGGTAATATTTTTTTCTATCTCCGGCTAAGTTCGAAGATGGGCCATATTGGTCCACCTCCAATACAAATGGATCTTTTTGTACCTAAAGTTAACAGCTTTTAACTTTAATACCAGTGTATACAAATACTTGAAATTTCGTACAGTGCAATGCTTTTGTAGTACCTAGAGTCCACAGAAAAGTGGGCGTTATTGGCACGCCCGTTTTGGTACCTCCCACACAAATGGACCATTTTGTACCAAATGGAAACAGCTTTTATCTTTAATACCAGTACAAACTTTAAAGTTATTAAATGCAGTTTAAATTGATAATAGCTTAATTAAAACAAAACAAAATTATGAATATTTTTTTGGGATTCAAGGTAAGTAGGTTTATCCGACTGAACTTTCTTACTTGTTTTTAGTTTTTTTACTAGAAATTAAGCAAATTTTAACCAAACTTTTCATACCACTCCTACAAAAAATCCGCTCGCATCGAAAACCGTAACAATTGTTCGCCAGACAAACAATTGTTGCCTTTTATACACAGCAGGTACTTTTGTAGTATCCTGCGAGAAAAAATACGCACGCACACAAAAATCCTTAAAAAACATATCTTTTTGTCCAACACAAATGAGAAAATCATCGCGTCTGATTTTTGTTCTTCACCTGTTTTGTTTTTGGTCTAAATGCAACAGTCTGTCCATCATGGCCTATTGTTGTTGTTACCACTGTATTCCACCGACACATACATGCGTTCGTGTCCTTTTGAAACAAGGAAGCAATGAAATCAAATCAAAGCTGTTAGAGCAACAGATGAGCAGATGTTTCTTTTTGTCCGTATCTCAAGGATCAAATAAATATTGTTTTTTTATCATTTGCAATGGTTGGTTTTTTATCACCATTTGAAATCTTGACAAGGATATTCGGATTACAATTGTCGTTGTTGTTTTCCTCGGGTTTTAGGCAACCCAACGGAGACATACGAGTGTATCTATAATTACTATTTATTCTATTTCGAGTCAAAGAACTTAATTGATTTGTTTGATATTTTGCCAAAAAAAACGAAGACAAAAGAATTGTAGTTTATTTTCTTAAGAAAGAATAAAAAGAAGTAATAAATGTCGTCTTGGCGTTAAGGTTTCCAGTCACATTTGCACTTATGTCTGTCCATCCATCTGTAGTTAAAAGGTGTGTCTTCTTCAATCACCATTCACTCAGACAGTCAGTCAGTCGGTGGTACTTTCACATACAATTGACAAATGATTGCTGTCGCATTAAAATAAAAACATTTCAATTTTTTGCCATTTGATTTGTAATGGCAACTCCACACATAAGTACATTCCCTTGCAGTAAGGTTGGCCCTCCCCGAATTGGCAGAACAACTGTTGTCGGCAACACTTTGGGGGGACTTGTCTCCTCAGAAATGTAAAGTCTGTAGTCTGTTTGACAAGTGCAAATGGTCACTATGTGGGAGGAGTGGCATGGATGGAATTTACATTAGAGTAGTTATGGGAGCGGAAGGAAATGTGTGGCGGAAAATGGAATTTTCGAAAGTGTTCTAATATAAAGGTTGAATTCAGAAGAAATTGAGTCATGTGTGTGTTATGTGATAACTTTACAATGTACTCGAAGTGGACACTTTTAAATGGAGACCATGCCAGTAAACCTATTTCGAACATGTTGAATCCAGTGGAAGTAGTTATTTTTACGCCCTACACCATCGGCTGGGGATATTCTAACATAATCATTTCGTTTGCAACACCTTGAATTATTGATTTGAGACCTTATAAAGATGATCTAGTTGTATTCACTTTACAGTCCGCAATAATAAAGCTACGTGATTCAAGTTTGGCAGAAATATTGCCTTTTCTAATGAGTTGTGTGGGAATAAAAATGGGCCATATCGGCCATTTGTCTTGCTCCTCCAATATTATAAGTCAGTTGTACCCAAAAACATTCACACAGACATAAGGGCCCTTGACTCCATAAAACCAGACAATACCATCCGAATAGGTAAATATTTGTCAATTTACTTTTAATTTCACCTTACTATATTCATAGTAGTAATATATCGCTTTCGTGGACATTTTGATATAGCCCCTACACATAAAAGTTCCAGCCCATTTTGGCATCTTGATGCTTTAGAAACTACAAATAGATAATGAGGCCGTTTCGTAAAAAGACAACCCATTGCGACAAAATTTGGCATGCTTGTAGAAGAGGTATTAGATAATTTAAATTTTACATTTGGTCACACTATGATGTACAGGGGGGGAGTTACCGAGCCTCAAATTTGTTCACCACGGGTATACAAAATGTGCAAGCACATGTAACTTTCGTCTGATTCACACTGTACAAAACGAAAAGAAGAAACGGGGTTGTGCAAAAATAAACAAACTTTTTTACACAAATTTCAAAGGTAAGACACATTTTCTCCAGTCGCAAAGCTAACATTTAAAAAAAAGATTTAACCCGGTGCGTTTTGCATCCTTTATCCTTTATTTATTTTCTTTTTAGGGTACTGTACAAATAGTTATACCTCTTTCTTTCAAAATGACCACCGTTTCTGTAAAGATAAGAATTTAAATAGCTAAAGTGAATCGCTCTATGGTACCACATTTAACCCGTTTGTCCCAATTTGTCATAATTAACCAATTTTGAACCACTGTACAATATTTAATCGTTTTTGCCCCACAGTGCCGCTAAAAGAATACATTTAGAAAAAAATCATAGTTTATAGTCCAAGATCAAAATTCGCAACTTAGGCCGCATTCAATCCGTTTTTCCCCTATCTGTGCCATGTTTAACTTTTTACCATACGGTACCTTATTTAACTTATTTCTCCACACGGCTTCCCTTTGGTTTATGCTGTAAGAGCTACCTTCGAACTCTGGGACCACATTCAAACTGTACCATATTTAACACTTTTTATTTCACTGTGCTTCTAAAGAACGAAATTTTATACATATCTGGGACTGTATATAACCTTTATTCCCCACGTACCACATTTAACCATTTTGCCACACTTTATCGTATTTAACGCTTTTTTGACCCACTGTACCATACGTAAATCTTTTTGCTTCACCGTACCATATTGACCCTTTTTGCTCCACTCAGCCATATTTAACACATTGTCGACATTTCGTACCACATTAAACAATTTTTGCTTGCCCCATCTGCACCATAATTCTACCTTTTTGCACCACAGTGCTACTAAAAGCGTACATTTTGAAAAGAACACTTGTTAACTCATATTTATGTTCCAGGAGTTACCCACTCCCCCTGCATCCATATTTTTGCCCACTGTATTAAATGTACGCTTTTTGATCCACTCTACCATATGCAACCCATTTTGTCCCACCTTACCATATTTAACTATTTGTGCCCCACTGTACAATAGTTAACCCACCGAATCATATTTAACACCTTTTTGTCCTACTATACAATAATCTTAAGCAATTTTGCCCCACTGTTCCATAGTTAATAAATTTTTGCCCCACTGTTCCATAGTCAATGTTTTATGCCCCACTCTATCATATTTAACCCATTTTGTCCCACGTTACCATATTTAACTATTTGTGCCCCCACTGTAACCATTTTTGTCACAATGCTCCATATTTAACAATTTTTGTCGTACTGTACCGTAGTTAACGAATTTGTGCCCCACTGTTCCATTGTTAACACTTTTTTCCCCAATGTACCATATGCAACCGATTTTTTCCCACGTTACCATATTTAACTATTTGTGCCGCACTGTACAATAGTTTACCAATTTGTCCTACTGTGCCATATTCAACCATTTGTCCCACTGTAACATATTTAACATTGTTACCCATTTGTCCTACTGTGCCATATTCAACCATTTGTCCCACTGTAACATAGTTAACATTGTTTCTTAGTTTTTTGGGGTTTATTACTAAATATTATTTGCTACGGGCCAAAAGTGTAACACATCGAAGGAGTGAGCTAAGACCCTAAGTATGTTCGGCGGATATTCGTTTTGGGTCATTGTAAGTCGAATGAGAAATGTCCGTCCGTCTGTCTGCTGGCTGGTGCGCACGATAACTCTCGAAAGGAGTAACCGATTGACTTCAAATTTGATATACGGTAATATTATTTTCTTTCTCCGGCTAAGTTCGAAGATGGGCTATATTAGTCCACTCCTTCTAGTACCTCCCCCACAAAGGGTTAACTTTTAGTGAATAATTGATTCTTTAATACCTTCTATACTACTTACTCGAATCTTCTGAAATTTCACACATATTTATTAGTCGCTAACACGTCAAGAAAAATGGGCGAAGTGGCCACTCCCTTTGGGTATCTCCCACACAAATGGACAATTTTGCACCAAAAGTTAACTGCTTAAAGCTTTAATATCGCTTCATGCAAATACTTGAAATTTTGTACAGTGTAATGTTCATACAGTATCTAGAGTCCAGTGAAAATTGGGCGTAATTGGCATGCCCCTTTTGGTACCTCCCACACAAATGTGCTATTTTCCACCAAAAGTTAACAGCTTATAACTTAAATATTAGTACATACAAAGACTTGCAATTTTGTACAGTGTAATGGTTTTATAGTACCTACAATCCAGGGGAAAATGGGCGTTATAGCCATCCAATCGTTTTGAAATTTAGAATGGTAGAGTTTCTTGATCCATGAACCAACATTGCCGAATTTGAAGAAAATCGGTTAAGATTTAGCTATAGTTCGTTCGATTTGGCCCTTTAGTCCTACAGAAACTGTATTTTACATCCAATCATTTTGAAATTTAGAACGGTAGAGTTTCTTGATCCATTAACCAGCATTGCCGAATTTGAAGAAAATAGGTTAAGATTTAACTATAGCTCCCATATATATATTTCGTCCGATTTTGCTCTTTAGTCCTGTAGAAGCTGTATTTTACATCCAATCATTTTGAAATTTAGAATGGTAGACTTTCTTGATCCATGAACCAACACAACCGAATTTGAAAAAAATCGGTCAAGATTTGGCTATAGCTCCCATATATATGTTTCGTCCGATTTGGCCCTTTAGTTCTATAGAAGCTATATTTTACATCCAATCGTTTTGAAATTTAGAATGGTAGAGTTTCTTGATCCATGAACCAACACTACCGAATTTGAAGAAAATCGGTCAAGATTTAGCTATAGCTCCCATATATATATTTCGTCCGATTTTGCTCTTTAGTCCTGTAGAAGCTGTATTTTACATCCAATCATTTTGAAATTTAGAATGGTAGAGTTTCTTGATCCATGAACCAACACTACCGAATTTGAAGAAAATCGGTTAAGGTTTAGCTATAGCTCCCATATATATGTTTCGTCCGATTTGGCCCTTTAGTCCTATAAAAGCTGTATTTTACATCCAATCGTTTTGAAATTTAGAATGGTAGAGTTTCTTGATCCATTAACCAGCATTGCCGAATTTGAAGAAAATAGGTTAAGATTTAACTATAGCTCCCATATATATATTTCGTCCGATTTTGCTCTTTAGTCCTGTAGAAGCTGTATTTTACATCCAATAATTTTGAAATTTAGAATGGTAGAGTTTCTTGATCCATGAACCAACACTACCGAATTTGAAGAAAATCGGTTAAGATTTAGCTATAGCTCCCATATATATGTTTCGTCCGATTTGGTCCTTTAGTTCTATAGAAGCTATATTTTACATCCAATCGTTTTGAAATTTAGAATGGTAGAGTTTCTTGATCCATGAACCAACATTGCCGAATTTGAAGAAAATCGGTAAAGCTATAGCTCCCATATATATGTTTCATCCGATTTGGCTCTTCAGATCCAATCGTTTTTATAGCCTACACCACACTGTGGTACAGGGTCTTATTTAAGTATAAAATGTCCCAAAAGGAAATTTATGTAAACAATTTATACATGAATTACAAAATTTATATATCAGAGTTATTCAATATTACGAGAGTGGTGTAGGGTATTATATAGTCGGCACCGCCCGACTTTAGCCTTTCCTTACTGGTTTTAAGATAAAATTTATATTTATTAATATTAATATTTATAATATACTAGCGGACCCGGCGAACTTCGACTCGCCCCAATTTAACGCCTTCAGATAAACTCCAGAGTGATAATAAAACACAGATAGTTAAAATTTTAATGCGATTTGTTTAAAAGGAATCAAAATCAGTAGAGAGCGATGTGATAAACAACAAACAACGAAGACGGAAGACAGGCAACGTCTTCCGTCTTCGTGCGAAAAACAGGGAAATTCGAGATTAATTCCACAGACTTCCTACGATTGGTCTTGAGATTTATTGATTGTCATCGCAAAAGCCAATCGTACAGGGAACTGAATCAGTGATGGAAAACGTGGTACAACTGTACCACTTTTGGTACAATTGAGGAATTTTTGGTACGCTGGTACAATGAAACAGTTTTTGGTACATTTCTCTGGCTGGTAAAAATAATAAAAATAATAATAATGGTAAAGCCTATTGACAATTTTTAAAATCAGAAGAGGGTACCTATTTACTATATTATTTTGTACGCATGCCTTTCGTACCAGTATGAACCACAACTATAATAATGGTAAAGCCTATTGACAATTTTTAAAATCAGAAGAGGGTACCTATTTACTATATTATTTTGTACGCATGCCTTTCGTACCAGTATGAACCACAACTATTATTTGCATCGTTGATTAAAGCAATTAAGCAAGAAGACAGGGTTAAGTTCGGCGATGCCGAATCTTATATAACCTCCACCATGGATTGCATTCAATTTTATTACTGGAAAAATCTTTGGATATGGAGCAAATCATAAAACGATCCTTTTTGTGTAAGTAAACTATAAAAGAAACGAACGCTGCAACTTTTAGACCGCAAATACTTTAACCATACTCTTCACCTGAGAAATCTGTTATTTATGGATTAAAATAGCTTTTTCGGGTACAAATAAACTCAAATAAACCCAAATCTCAGACCCCATTCGATGAAATTTGCGTCAAAAAGAAAAATCTAGAGGGACCTTTGTGTGGGGGCTATATTAAAACATGGACCTTTGTTCGTGTGAAGTTGAGTGTAAATACACCCAAAATACCAATTTCCAGACAGATCATATGAAACTTGTGGTCCCTATGGCGTTTAGAAATCAAATCGGACGGTTTGGATATATCGTCGCTTGGATGACCATGTGATGCAACTAACATTTTCAAAATTGTTCAGGAGAGCAGATTTTCTGTTTTTGAGACAATGTTGCTTCTTCCCAATGGAGTAATATTTATTATACAATTTAAAGTTTGTTTTTCTTGTTATGTACAAAACTTCTTCTTTCCTAATATTCCTTAAACAAAAAAAGTTAAGTAAAATATTGTCAGATACCTCGATACTGTTTACCTTTTTTGGATACAACTGAATATAATATCTAAACATAATGATGCATATATAAAATCACACAAACTTGATTTATAACTTGTTAGTGAAAATTGCGTGAAATTGGATTTTTTTACTAGGAAAAAGAAATAATTTGTTGTTAGGCCCTTGTGAATTTCGTTAATAAATCCGCCACTTTTTAATATTACGCCGCTAAAAATTTGACAGGATGTGTATTTTGATGCAGTGTACCGAAATCCATCAAAAACTGAATTTCCATTTTTCATGTTGTTACGCCTATGGTGGAGGTATACAAATCAAAGAAAGTTTTAAAAACAAACTAAATTTTTCACTTCTGGTAATTTGGTACAATCGTGGTACACTTGGTACAATTTCTTGATCATTGTGGTACAATTAGAACATTTTACAATCCCATCACTGAACTGAATTCGCTTGAATTGGAATGAAAGATCAGTTGGAATAACCGGAATTCGTGGGATAAGGACTTTCTCTTGAATTTTCCCTTGATGATCGTCGCCTGAATCACATTGTCCATCAGTTTCATAATGGACAAACGCGAACTATGCACAATTTCGGATGATTCAGATTCCTCAACATGATTATGATCGATTCCACCTTCAGCTGTAAATTATGCGGCGGAGCTCCTGGCACATCAAGCGACGTCGATTTTACTTTGAATAATAAAATTCATGCTATCGACGTCCTTATTCTTCGCTGCTAATATTGCCCGTTCACTAATCTAATCGAGATTTGGAAACACTTTTGTGATGAGTTCCTCCTTCGACGATGTGAACTCGTAAAAATTTGCCGGGATCAATATCAATCCAGTGGAAACATCAAAAGTAATTTGGCCATTGCCAAGCGCCAACAGTTGTTTCGAGAATTCAAGAGCCGATGAGTCGTTCTGCAACGCGACTCTCATGTTCGTGGTCAATTTCAACTTCTTGACATGCCGCCACAAAGACCACGATTTCAGGCATGCATTAATTTCATCGGCAGTAGATTTCGGGATGACGGGAAGCGTTTGACGAAAATCTCCGGGCAGCAATATCATAGACTCACCAAATTGTCTCAAATCACGTCGTAAATTCTTCATCGTTCGGTCAACTGCCTCCAGAGCTCGTTTATGTGCCATCGTGCATTCATCCCAAATTATGATTTTGCAATGCCCGCAATCCAATAAGATAACCTTACCTCTTATACTCAATCTTATTATCTGAAAAAATGTTCGAATTGATAAATATCGCGTTGAATTTTAATTGATCGTAATGCTTGTACCGTTTGCCGATGTGATACGCGAAATCAGTGTAACAATACGCAAAACTCGAATGAATTGCAGCAAGAAAAATAGCACATACTCGTACATATGTTTAATAGAAAACTTTTTTGTTTAATAGAAAATTAATAAAAAAATTTGGATTGAAAAAGAGAGCAGTAGATAGAGAACAGTAGGAATCTCGCAAGAAATAGCATTTTTCGATTTTCCCAATTTTCCGACTTTTCCGGAGGGTTTTCCCAAAATTTTCTTTCGTAACAACCTTCTCCTGGCAAATACGAACAACTGAAAAAAAAAATTGAGCCAAATCGGTCCAGCCGTTCTCAATTGATGAATTACTATACATTTTTCACACCATTTTTATATATATAAGATATATATTTATTAATATAAATATTTATAATATATATATCAGGGATGTAACGAATATTCGCATTCGCATATGCGAACGCGAATTATTCGCATCATTTCCTGGAAAAGTATCAATTCAGTTCCTTAAATTTGTTGGTACTAAAGGGTCAAACTATTATTCGCATTTTCATTCGCTTTCGCATTCGCAAGAAATATATTTCAATATTCGCTTTCGCTAAAGTCACTTTCGTTACATCCCTAATATATATTTATTAATATTATTATTTATAATTTAATTTTTCTGAACTTTGACATCGCCCCTGCCTACAATTTTCATTTTCTTTTTTAATACTGTGGCTCGTTACTCCCACATACTAGGGCAACATTTTCTGAGAATTTGAGATGGATCTAATTTTTGACCTGTGACACTTGAGAAAGAACTACCCATGTAGCCTAAAAGCATTTGTAGTGAAAATTGGTTACCTCAGCCAATGTCTTGATATAGGCTCTATATAAAAGTTCCTTCCTATTTCTCTTCTGGACGCTTTAGATATCACATTTTGTAGCCGATCAGACGGGCAGACATATTGCAGAATATCCAATTATTTCAAAGAATTTCCTCAGCCCTTTGGATGATTAAACTTCTTCTTCAAAAAATCCTTTTGCTTCTCATCATATTCCTTCCAATGAATCACCGTTTTTCTGCTAATCACAAAGAAAAATTCACCCACGCATCGTGAGGCAATAATTCTTCAATTTTGTGAGCAATTTCAGAAAAAGTCGTAAATTGATGTTTTCGACAAGCAACACAATGTGCATGTTTAATTTTACAAAACACACACCGAAACAATGCAAACAATATCAACAATTTGTCCATATCAAAAGACAAAATTACCTATAAAAATTCTAAGAAATCCAAAGCTCCCGGCTCAAAGACATTTTAAAAACGAACCAAATTGTAAAAAAAAACAAAAAATGAAATCATGTCATGTAGTTGTTGTCGGAGACACGAAACCAATTGAATTCGGCAACTTGACCACCACAAACCAAAGAAAAAAAAAGACTACAGAAAATCGAAATAAACATTTAAAATATAAATTAACCACAAAAAACAAACAAAAACGGCAGAAATTCGAGAAACAAAATCAATGTGTATATATTCAAAATACGAGTGCTCGTGTTACCGGAGAAAAAAAAATGTAAAGGATGTATTTTGAAGTTTTTTTCTTCGATTTGTTTCCATTTGGTCATTTGTATATTGTCAATGGGTTTGAATGGTTGGTCGGTCGCTCGCTCGAGTTGATGTGATTGCATTTTAATGGACAAATTAAAAATCAATGATGGTTAATGCATGATTAAACACGCACACGTACGAATTTTGTCTTACCAAAATCAAAAATAAATACAAAACCAAAAACAACTTTACCACATAAGCCACGAATACGAATTCGATGTCCAAGTCGTTTTTGTATCGCTGCACAGAGAAAACATTAAACTTCAATCGATTTGTCCATCCGTGCGTCCGTTTTTTCGGCCGTTTTCATTTATTATACAAATAAATGATCGTGAGAATTCCAAAAGGCGTCAATTACCATTCGAATGCAGAAGATAATCACTGAACATCGAAGTACGATTACGAGTATGAGTCTCCTTCCCCCCTCCTCGCCCACTACGCAACCAACTGGCTTCTGGCCAACCCGCAAAAGAGACCACCTCCACCGTCACCAAGTAACAAATCCAATAAACAACAGTCAATGAATAATTTCCATACAAAAACTCCGACAAGACAAGCAGTAAAACTTCCTAAAGAAGCTACACCAACTCTGTCGCCTCGACCGCCCCACCGTAGCCACTCGGCGACTGTGTCATTCGCTTTGTAAAATATTCGAACTCTATAAATCTTCATAAACTTGTCACGTTTTCAGTGCAACATATAAAAATTCCTTCGACATAACAAACTGAGTAAACTCCAAAAAGAAAATGACAATAATGCCGAAGAAAGATCCAAAAGACACTGAAGAAGCCTGAAGATGTCCCACAATGATTGTGGGGGGGAAAGTGGCAAAAAGGGCTTATCATATATCGACAATGGCGGCGAAATACTGTAATCTGAAAATATCTTATACAATGGGAGAAAGGGTTTCATACATTAAATATTGAATATCGTTTTTGCAATAAAATATTTTGTTATATCCAAGAAAACATTGTTAATACAGCTACACGCTGAAAAAAATCGCTTCTGTAGTATATTGTCCCAAACACATTCGGCTTGAAATATACATATGGGCAAATATCAAAATTTTTTAACACAGGGGTAATGTATGTTGCTTTACCCTTTTCTCGCTTCGTGTACAGATTTAGGTGCATAAGTTGATGGAATTAGATAAACCACAAACATAAAAGTTTTTTCCCAAATAGTTCGTTATTATCTAAAAAACTTTAGAAGTTATAAGCACATACATTTCAAAATTGTGAAAAAGTCCTAGAAATGTTCATATCTGTATCCATTCTTTTATAAGTTGTGGCCAAACTATTTATTCTGAAGTAACTGGTCAGTTACAAAAAACACGAGGGGCACATGGAGGAAGAATTTTTCGTGAGCACTGTTCATGTGAGATCTTTCCGCAAAAAATTATAGCTCATAACTTTTTGAAATTTGATTTTAAGTGTTTTTTGACCGCGGTCATCGCGGCCCTCGATGAAGTAAAATAACACTAAAGAAGCGGTTATAGCGGCTTGAAATACCTATAAATCTATATAGGTGTCGTTGATGTGCTCTTAATGAAACCACCGCTATAGCTTCCCAAACCTTTGTTAAACTTGCGTGAATTATTTTTTGATAGTGTATTTCGCGGAGCACATCGACAGTTATGTATAGGTTGAGCTGAATTAATTATCCCAAATGGCTTTTGAACTGGTGAATCCAAAAATCAGGAGGCCGTAACAAAATAATGAATCGCTGAAATTTTATTCACTTTTTTCAATTTTTGCAAAAATTGCAAATTTTGCCCTTGGCATTAATGTTCGTATGATTACGATGAAATCATAAAATTTTTTTATTAAAATAAAACACATATTATTTGAACTGTTTATTTTGAAAGTGGCGTAAACGCCATTCTGCTTTATTCGATTCATCATTGAAAAAAGGTTGTTAATAAAACCCAAATGCGAAAATTTCCACTCAATTCCGAAACATTGAATTCTTGAGATGACCTGAATGCAAATAATATGTTTATATTAATCACCTAGCCTATCAACGATACTACTCTTGGTTTAAAAACAGAATGGCGTTTACGCCACTTTCAAAATAAACAGTTCATGTGAACTTCGAATTTTGAAACAAACATAACTTTTGAACTAATAGCGATATTATCCTCATTCCTTTTGTAGGCCACAGAAAATTGCCTCATATAATCGTGAAAATTAGACTTATATTTTTCCGATTTTCATATTTCGCGGTATTCGATATATTACATCATTTTTCAATTAAAAATTATTTTGATTCGCTATATTTATCCGAATAATGAAGCTACAGCGAATATTTTGTCATAGGCTGGTAGAAATGCTAATGTTCTATGATTGTAATTTTAGTTTTCCGAATTCCGCTGAAAAATGCATTTTATACAATTTTTTTTTAAATTTAAATTTGGAACCGCCATAACTTTCGCGGCCTTTGATGAAATTTATTCACAAGAACGGTTTTTGCATGTTTATATTTTTATCTTCGTCTGTTGTAAAAGCCGTTGACGAGCTCGCCAAAAAAATCTTGAAAAAAATGTACTTCAAAATTAAAAAATTTTGATATTTGCCCATATTTGCCCCAAATATATAATATTTGACACGCACAAATTTTATATTTTTGAGAGGATATTGTTCTAAACAAAAATATGTTCCCACTCAAATATTTGTTTAAATTGGAACTAGTATTTCCGAAACAATGATTAATTTGTATTTATTTATTTTGGATTAATTTGTATTTATTTATTTTAAGTTAAGGCATTATGTCAATTCCTCAGTTAAAAATACGTTTTCTGTTTTTAAGATATTCAAAGAGCAATTTTTTTATAAACTTTATATGTTTGTAAAATTTAATTAAAACTTAAATCGTACAATCTTTCGTAAATATAAATTGCATTGATGGATTGATAAAAAGTGATGAATTGGAATATTTAAAAACTAAAAGACGTTTTTAGGTATAAAGTTTAACAGGAAAACTAGAAAAAACTAACTAAAAGTCAGCAAAGTTTAAAAAATCTTTTTAAATAAAATATATTTTGAAAACTTCTTAAACAATAATTTTGTTTGTGTGTAAACACATACTTTATTTGTGAAAGTCAGTTTGCAAATAAATTATGTTCTAATATATTAATATATGCGTTCCAAACAAAATTTCTTGATTTTCAAATAAAATTTTTTGTGAACAAATATATAATATTTAAAAAATCGTCTCCATGTATATTTTCTTTCAATTCAATGTCCTCCTTTTTAACCAGTGTCCTCCCTCCTTTTTCAAAAATGATGGATTTGTCCTCCTTTTGTTTCAAATTCAACTTTTTCACAAACAGTAAACGTCCACATGAATTATACCAGCAACTACTTTTAGTAGAAAGTTAGTACTACAATAATTGATCTCGATGACTGCAATTTGGTACAGATGCTCTTAAAGCTGCTGTAACATGTGATTGAAACTTAGCAATAGCGATCAATTTTTAGCATATTCTGTCCGATTTGGCTTGACTTATTAACGCCATAGAGACTGCAAATTTGAACTGGTCGAGCTGAAAATTGGTAATTTGGGTGTATTTGTATCCAGAACCCTTCAGACGAACAACGGTCATCATGGGTCCATGTTTTGATATAGCCCCCACACAAAGGTACCTCAAGATTTTACTTCTTATGGCAACAAATACCACAACCATCAACGAATCAAAAAACAGATGACAAGCGATCTATGGTGGAGGGTATGTAAAATTCGGCATGGCCGAACTTAACACCGCTTCACTTATTTATTATAATTAACACCTTAAAATACTGGAGCTAGACCCACTCGAAAGTACACCGATTGTCTGTCTGTCCATTTAAAATTGTTCGTTAAGTACAGGTCGCATTTTTACTCGGATCTTGCTGAAATTTGGCAATAAGGTCTCTTGCATACCTGAGAAGAAATTATCAATATCGGTTCAGGCTTAGCTAAAGGCCCGAACTGGCCTTTCCGAACTGGCCTTGTAGCGCTACAGAAGCTTTTGTATATCCAATCACTTTGAAATTAAGCAGGATGGAGTTTCTTGATCAAAGGACACACATTGTCGAATTTGGTGTAAATCGGTTCAGATTTAAATGTAGCACCTAAATACAAACCTTGCCAAATTTGAAGAAATTTTTTGAGATTTAGATATAGTCAACCGATTTGGCATCTAAGCGCTATAAAATACAAATTGTTGTACATATCATTGGAAATTGTATTTTTTAAATGTCCTCCGAAAGTTCCAGCTCTCTTTGTAAATGTTACAAATGTCCTCCTTTTCTGGCACAAACGTCCTCCTTTCCGAAAAAAGGTTATGTTAACCCTGTTTGTATGGGAGCTACATCAAAACATGGACATGGAACTATGGCTACCGTTGTTCGTGTGCAGAGATTCGACCCGATACAACCGAAAATGTACTGAAAAATTGGCTTGATCGGATGAGGTACTTTCGAGCAAGTCGTGGTAGTCATAAGAAAAGTTCAACATTTCCAATAAAACCAGAAATTTGAAAAAAATTATCAGTACTTTATTTTTAAAGCCGATTCAAATTTTAAATGGCCCACCCGTACCTGAGTCCATCCTAAAAATCTCTATTGTTGTGCCAGTCGTGAATGATATTGTGTTCCATTATTAAATGAAAAAGTTCAACCTTTCCAATAAAACCAGAAATTTGCATAAAATTACCAGTGCTTTTTATAGCCGATACAAATTTATAATGGCCCATCCTGTAGGTTAGTGTTAGAGTGGCAGCCGGAGTTACCAGCTCTCATAGACCAATTAAGGTCCCTAGTGCTACCAAAGGCTTAGATGCCCCTCATCGAAACCAGCCTGTTTGATACTCATTTATCTATAATACGAATATTGGTACCGGCAAAATCTGTCAGACTTCTCAGAAAGGCCGAAGGCCGTATATCCAGACATCTTTTACTCATTGCGGGACAGTAACAAAGATATCCAGACATCGTTTACTCATTGCGGGCAGTAACACTGGAGTAAACTGGAGCTCAATGCTCTCCACTGCTTCCTCTTATCCACAGCTTCTGACAAAGTCATTGGTCTAAATTCCCAATCTTCTGGAGTGTTCTCCCATCAAACACTGTCCTGTCAGAACTGACACTAACAAAGGCAATTTTCTTCCTCTCTAGTACGAGGAGATATTTTAAATAGCCTTCACAGCTCTAATGGCAGTTTGGTTGTCCGAGTGAATGGCGACTCAGCCACATAGCGACTTTCCCTATTACCATTATTTTGGCTCGATAAACACTACAGGTATCTGGTAGTCTATGCGCTATATCGAGACTGAGTACTTTACATTGCACTCCGAAGCCTATCGTATCATCCAGTTTCGAACCACCTGTGTAGAAGTGGAGATCTTTTCTATTTCCTGGTGTTCTGCCAACCGATTGCTCTCCTCCTCTCGAAGGTGTACATCCTTGGATCTGGCGCTTTAGTATTTAAAGCTCGGCAGCTTAGGCTGGCAGTTCTCTGAAGCTGCATTAATTGATTGGTGATGGATCGCTTATCAGTTGCCGTCCACCGCAACAAAATGCCGTACAATAGTTTT
The DNA here is from genome assembly GCA_963930755.1 of Eudasyphora cyanicolor. Taxonomy (NCBI): domain Eukaryota; kingdom Metazoa; phylum Arthropoda; class Insecta; order Diptera; family Muscidae; genus Eudasyphora; species Eudasyphora cyanicolor. The sequence goes on along the minus strand of OZ005734.1, from coordinate 54,954,188 downwards.
GGTCGAACTACTACTATACGTATATGTATATAGGGCGGGTCGATTTAAAAAGCGCCCAAGTGACAAGAAAAATCGTATTCTAGGGATAAAAATAAGAAACTTTGCCCAAGGAACAATACCTCTAAAACGAATTCAGATGTCCCGACTATATGGCTTTAAATAAAAAATCCATTTTTTTTTCTGATTTTTTTAAATATTTGTAAGGGAATCCCCCCAGGGGGGTTACAGGGGGTCTGCCATTGGGATGGGTGGATCTGCCCTTCAAAGTTAGTCCCGAATATATGGCTTCAAATAAAAATATATAGAATCAAAAATTTTTTTTGTGATTTTTTGAAATATTTGTATGGGGAACCCCCAGGGGGGTTCCAGGGGGTGTGCCACTGGCATCAGTGGGACGGCCCTCAATAGTTAGTGGGGGTCGGTCATTTGGCTTCGATTGGGGCACTCAAAGTGGAATTTTTTAAAACTTGACCCACGGGTCAAGGTTCCTAGGCCTAGGTTTAGAGGTTCCTAGGCCAACGTTTCTTATTTTGATCCCTAGAATACGATTTTCCTTGTCACTTGAGCGATTTTTTTGTCTCCCTACAAATCGTCCCGCCCTAATGTATGTACAAAGTGGCCATACAGCTTTCCGGCAGGAATATATGATAACGTTGGCTTTACTTACATGTTCCACTACATTTCCAATCTAGGATTATACCTAGAAACATTCGACTTCGTGAAAAGACTAGCTCACTTCTATGTAGCCGAGGAGGGTTCACATCTGGATCCCTATAAACAAACACTGCACAACGAATACAGTTTAGTTGCCTCAACTGAATGAAATTTGGTAGTTCTGTCTACTATCATGCGATTCCATCAGGACAACCAACATTTTGGTTGTGGTATACTTCTGCTTCCATGTTGATAACTAGAAGGGACACATATAGCGTCAAGCTATGTAAACGCCGTTTGTCAGATCTTACAATGTTATCAAATCTCTCTTAGCAATATGTGCCCGGCAAAGAAAATGTTCAGAATTCGGCCCGAAATCGGTTAGACAATCGGATAGATAATTCTATTTCGCATCATTAAGTGGTTGTCGTGTTGTCGGAACGACACGTCTGAGGGAAATCTGACCATTTGCGTACCGACTTTTCATCTAAATTCCTGAGAAATTCAGAAGGGAAATTTGACGTGTCGTGCGAAATCGGACCGAATTCTTGCCAAATGTCATAGAAAATTCTCATGTTTTGGACGTCGAATCGGTCCGATTGCTGACCGAATGCAATACAAAATTCAGATGTTTTAGCCGACGAATCGGACCGAATTCTTAACATATCGATGGGTCAAATTCTGACCTAAATATACTACATCATCTGAAGTAAGGGTTTGGAAAACCTACTACTTTTGAGTATTTTTTGTAGTTATTTTATTACTTTCCTAACTTCAGTTAAAATAAAAAATAATACTTCTAAAAAAATCAATGCTTTCAAGAAAAATGAATTTAGGCACTCGTATCTCGTCTTCTCTTATTTATATGAGAGAAAATATGTGTTAATAATTGATCTTGACATCACGAAATAATTTGAAAATTAACAAAAATGAGAACAAACAGTACAAAAACCAAAAAAATAACAAAGCAAAAACGAAACGGTAACACACAAAATTCTAAAAAAAATGACGGCAGATATTGAGTTCCGAAATCGTTCAGATTTCGTACAGACACGTCGGAACAAAAAATACAAAATTCCTTTAAACCTGTCGAACTGAATTCTCTCCGAAGCCGGTAAGAATTGTCATAAGCGATCTGGCTTTGTGCAGACATGTCTGATGTCAGACAAATTCGGAGCACTTTGTTAGCTGGGTAAATTTTCAGCTCAGACGATTGCACGAAAACCTAATCATTTCCTTTATTTACAATATAGTTTTTAATATATATATGCAGGATTGCCAATAAAATGTTTTTCTGACAATGTCTTACAATTTACAATTTGATTTTCTGCCAACGTTGCAGCTACACCTCGCTGAATGATCGGAGTAACATCAGTGAAATAACTATACGAAAATTGAAATTTTTACCCAATTACACCGCGGGTCTCGTAACCCCATGCAAGTTATTCCGGGCCCTCAAAAATTCAACAGACTAAACACTGTATATTCATGAAATTTAACATGTCATAATATTTCATATATATCATATACTCGTATATCAGTTGCGGTGCAAAATTTCGACGGGATATAGCGAGTCTTTTCGGTATCTCCCAAATACAAAGGGTTCAAAGAACTTAAAAATAAATAAATAAAGAACCCTCAAGAGTGGCGCTGGATTTCGACCAAAGTTTGTAAAGCGTAATAGGCTTGCTGAAAATCCCTCGAAGATCTTTAAAAATAGATTTTTGGTCCACATATCGTGCGACCCATCAAATAAAAGGGAATTTTGCGTAGATGTTGAAAACTCAATAGGGAAAATATATGTATGTTTTTGCATAGTATTGTACTCTATTGTTTCGTTATAAAAGATTATTGCATATATTTTTCAGAAGAGTTTCCTTCGTTCACTTTCCAACAAGAGGTGTTATTTTGGTATTCAAAAAAATTCCATTTTTTAAATAAATGATCGGATGTTTATTTCATAATAAAGAGGAAGGTATGCCATTAATAATGAAAAACAACATCAGCCAAATGGCCACCACGACAACGCTTACAGGACCATATCCTTTTCATGAAATTTTCCATAACCAAATCGCAAAGTGGCTGCCCTATGTATTCGACAGCCTTACGAATTCTATCTTTGAGATCTTGAATCGACGCTGGGCTGTTGGCGTAGACCTTATCTTTCACGTGGCCCCAAAGGAACAAGTCGCAAGGTGTTAAATCACAAGATCTCGGTGGCCAATTGTGATCACCTCTTCGAGAGATAACACGGTCCGGAAACTTTTCCCGTAACAGAGCAATGGTTTCGTTGCTTGTGTGGCGTCTTGTTGAAAGTAAACGTTGTCCAGATCAATACCATCCATCTCCGACCATAAAAAATCATTATTCATCTCTCGATAGCGCAATCCATTCACCGTAACTGTTGATCCAACCTAATTTTCGAAAAAGTAAGGTCCAACGGCCCCGCCGGACCATAAACCGCACCAAACAGTCACACGTTGAGAATGGAGAGGCTTCTCAACAATAACTCTTGGATTTTACGAGCCCCAGATGCGACAATTTTGCTTATTGACGTAGCCACCGAGGTGGAAATGGGCATACTCAGTAAAGATGATTTTCGATTTTTCGAATTTTAATAATTTCAATGCGTTGTTGAATCGTGTATGGTGTATGGTTCAAATGTCAGAGAATAAAAGCTACAAAAGGGACAGATACCGAAATAACACCTCTTTTTGGAAAACCCTGTATATCTTCGTTTAAAGGATACTTGATATATTACTCTTAAAAATATCGAATAATTTTGTGACAGGCTTCCTCAGATAAACAACCTTAAATTAAATAAATGTTTCCACAAATAAAATTTTCAATATTTATATAACTACTGGCAAGTTAAAGTAACTAATAACATCGTATCCATAAATTGGTATATTATATACACTACTGGCTTATCACATCATTGGAAGCGCGTCAAATTATTATTCTTGTTGCTATTAGGAACTACCTAAATGCATTACTTTTAATTTATTGTCGCAAAAAAATTTTAGACCTAAAGTAAAAGAACTTTTTCGTAAGTTTGTGCAGGAATAATTGAAACTTTTATACTTTACTAGCGGACCCGGCGAACTTCGACTCGCCCCAATTTAACGCCTTCAGATAAACTCCAGAGTGATAATAAAACACAGATAGTTAAAATTTTAATGCGATTTGTTTAAAAGGAATCGAAATCAGTAGAGAGCGATGTGATAAACAACAAACAACGAAGACAGAAGACAGGCAACGTACAGATGACCGTGCGAAAAACAGGGAAATTCGAGATTAATTCCACAGACTTCCTACGATTGGTTTTGAGATTTATTGATTGTCATCGCAAAAGCCAATCGTACAGGGAACTGAATCCGCTTGAATTGGAATGAAAGATCAGTTGGAATAATCGGAATTCGTGGGATAAGGACTTCCTCTCCTTTGAATTTTCCCTTGATGATCGTCGCCTGAATCACATTGTCCGTCAGTTTCATAATGGACAACCGCGAACTATGCACAATTTCGGATGATTCAGATTCCGCAACATGATTATGATCGATTCCACCTTCAGCTGTAAATTATGCGGCGGAGCTCCTGGCACATCAAGCGAGTTCGATTTTACTTTGAATAATAAAATTCATGCTATTGACGTCCTTATTCTTCGCTGCTAATATTGCCCGTTCACTAATCTAATCGAGATTTGGAAACACTTTGGTGATGAGTTCCTCGTTCGACGATGTGAACTCGCAAAAATTTGCCGGGATCAATATCAATGCAGTGGAAACATCAACAGTAATTTGGCCATTGCCAAGCGCCAACAGTTGTTTCGAGAATTCAAGAGCCGATGAGTCGTTCTGCAGCGCGACTCACATGTTCGTGGTCAATTTCAACTTCTTGACATTCCGCCACAAAGACCACGATTTCAGGCATGCATTAATTTCATCGGCAGTAGATTTCGGGATGACGGGAAGCGTTTGACGAAAATCTCCGGGCAGCAATATCATAGACTCACCAAATTGTCTCAAATCACGTCGTAAATCCTTCATCGTTCGGTCAACTGCCTCCAGAGCTCGTTTATGTGCCATCGTGCATTCATCCCAAATTATGATTTTGCAATGCCCGAAATCCAATAAGATAACCTTACCTCTTATACTCAAACTTATTATCTGAAAAAATGTTCGAATTGATAAATATCGTGAATTTTAATTGATCGTAATGCTTGTACCGTTTGCCGATGTGATACGCGAAATCAGTGTAACAATACGCAAAACTCGAATGAATTGCACCAAGAAAAATAGCACATACTCGTACATATGTTTAATAGAAAACTTTTTTGTTTAATAGAAAATTAATAAAAAAATTTGGATTGAAAAAGAGAGCAGTAGATAGGAACAGTAGGAATCTCGCAAGAAATAACAATTTTCGATTTTCCCAATTTTCCGACTTTTCCGGAGGGTTTTCCCAAAATTTTCTTTCGTAACAACCTTCTCCTGGCAAATACGAACAACTGAAAAAAAAATTGAGCCAAATCGGTCCAGCCGTTCTCAATTGATGAATTACTATACATTTTTCACACCATTTTTATATATATAGATTTTTAAAGAGGACATGGCATTAATAATTTATTTGTGAAAAACATTTTGATCTTTACGAATTTTTTCCGAATAATTTGATTTTTTATATTTTATGTTTAAAGAGGGCATATCATTAATAAAATCTGTCGAAAAAATTAGGGATCTTTAAAAGTTTTTTTTCCGATGCCATAAAATATTTAGTATTTTTGATTTTTCGGCATAAAAGCACCACATTTAAAGCCATTTTTTATATATTTCTCAACAATAATTTATAAGTATGCGTTTTTGTATTTTTTAAGAAATCTGTCGGCTATTTGGCGCAAAAAAAAATTATGGGTTTGGTCTACACGTTAAGCGTTGGCGCAAAAGAGCAAACAAAAGAGTAATTTTCTGTGGATTATTCAACCAAAATTGAGCTTCATCACTGCAGTTTGAAGCTTGACGAACAGAACTATTATTTTGATAGAAAATGTCAATAAGTTGCAAACGTTGCTCTCGTGTGTCTCTATCCATAATGAAATGGCAAACCAAACTAAACAAAAAGTAACTTTCAGCTGTTAAATAGGTTTGTCAAATAAAGCAGTCTTACCAACTTAAAGTTGCTCACCAATCGCAAGCGTCATTTATGGCCCAAGATGTGATCATTTTGAAAAAACAATTCAAATTTGTAACTTGGGAAGCTTTTTACAACCACGAGTTTCAAATAGTCCTTAGGTCTATAGGAACAATTCGATTTAAGTATTTTTTTAAGACACCATATCTTTTTTCATAAATAGTATTTAAAGTCTCTTTAACTAAATAAAATATATTAATTAAATATTGAACGATATGTTGTTATAAACACATATAACAATATAACTATTCTGTGCAAAGCAGAGATTACAAGTATAATAAAATATGCAGATGCATTCTCGGTTAATTTTACTCCCTCGCTTTTATTTCGAGGTCTTAGTATGAGTCAACCAAACCTACACTAATTTCACATTTTCTACACAACACGAATCTTGGGTAGATTTTTGGCAGAAATTGGGTTTGAGTGACATTCATACCGGGGAAATGGTAACAACAAAGGTACCACTCACAAAAAAATAAAAACAAATAAACAAAAGATTTACTATAGACTCTCACACTTTAAGTTTTTTTCGATTTGTTGTGTGTGTTTTTTTTATTTCAATTTGCAGACGAACAGTGTCTGTCATGTAATGTTTCATGGTTATGTTAAATAACTATTAAAACCACCCGAAAAAAGAGTAGTAACTCCAGTTGAGAAAAAAAGTCAAAAAGTAAGAAACGGCAACCGAAACTGAAATAAAAAGGCTCATTAGTATGCGTGAAATGCAATCAAGTAGCTGTACATTGTCTTTTTTGAATGTGATTTTGAATGAGTGGGGAATATCAGACAGACAACGTCCCCATTGTCACTCCGTCCAGCCAGCCAGCCAGCCAGCCTTATGTCTGTCCTTCCACATCCAACTAATCCAACAGTCTGTGTGAAGTTGACTAGCTGGAGCTTCTGTTTGGAGATATAACAGATAGATAAGTAAACAAAACTCAAAACTGAATTAAAAATAAAGGTCTTTCAAAAGGTATGGACGGAAACAAACCAAAAACAGATTTTATACGCCTTTAGGAATTTCTTAAATTGTTGTTGTTTTTTTGTTCACTACTTCCGTTTTTAATCTCTAACGAAATGTATCGCGAACTTCCGCGTTTCAGGATAAGGATTTCAATGATTATCTTATTCTTAAAATTAAGGAAAAAATCATTATTTGTGTTCCTTTCTCAAGAACAAAGGAAATGTACCTGTTGCTTTGAATTCTCTCAATCTCTCAACAGATGTCCTTTGTTTGTTCTCTTCTTTGTGTGCGATTTATGTGCAAATCTTTGGGGGTTTTGTTTTGATTGTATTTCAAGGATGCGGAAAACGGATGTTGTAAACATCATTAGCAGCAGCAACAGCAGCAACAGCAGCAGCATAACACGACAAATGTTAAGATTTGTTTTTGCAGTTCTGTTGTATTGGCCTTGTGTGGCATTAAGGAAGTTGAATTTGCAAAGGCAGTGTTCCTTTGAAACGGAAGCTGTAGGATTTGCGAGTTATTTCTCTCTTTGAAGAATGTGCAACAGATGAGTGTTGCCCACAGCACACACAATGCTCAACAAGTGGGGTCGTTCCTTTTAATAACTAATAAATTATTAAGGATTACCATCTTTAATATTGGAATGTGTTATGTTTGAACCATTATAAGGCAATTATAAGATTAAAATATTTAAAATAAAACAACATTGTCTGATCCACTATAGATTTCTTTGTGGTCTCTATTTTAAGCAAGTAGTAACAATGGCAAGCGTCGGGCAAAGCCGACTGTATGATATTCTATTGCATAAGAATAGATTTCCAAAATAGTACATATTTTCTTCTATTATGGCACTGTTAGTTCTGGGATCATGAATTTTCTTTTTGTTAATTTTCCAAAAGCGTACTCCAAACTTTTAGCACAGTTAGAGCATATAAATTTTTGAAGCAAAAACTGTTATCCTCTCTCAGAGACAACATAGTTTTGGAATAAGCAGTGAGGAAGGGCTTAAGATACCCTACACCACCCTATAGGAACAGAATAGGTAAACATATTTATTAATATTGCTTTCCCCTTGATAATTATCTGTCCAGAAAAGTTTATTTTATAGCGCTTAGATTTAAATTCGGAACACAAGTATATATCGGAGCTCTACATAGTTTTGGAATAAGCAGTGAGGAAGGGCTTAAGATACCCTACACCACCCTATCGGAACAGAATAGGTAAACATATTTATTAATATTGCTTTCCCCTTGATAATTATCTGTCCAAAAAAGTTTATAGCGCTTAGATTTAAATTCGGAACACAAGTATATATCGGAGCTCTACCTAAATCTTCTAAATATTTTAGAGATCTGTTAATCCTCTAACAGTCCAACTCGTAAAATAATCGTATGAAGCCTATATTTATCCCCTCATTTGCTACGAGCCAAAAGTATAACACATCCAAGGACTGACCTAAGAGCCCAAGTACGTTCGGCGGAAATGCGTTTTAGGACATTTTAAGTCATTTGAACAATGCCCGTCCATCTGTCTGTCTGGCTGGAGCGCACGACTTCAAGTATAAATGAGTAAATTTCAGCCAGATAAATTGAAGAAATATGTTCTCCAGAGCGTTAATAATTAATATATGTAGAGACCATTATATGGTGGCTATATCAAAACATGGACCGATGTGCCTCAGTTTTTGCAAGGGACGATTAGTACCATAAAAACTACAAATTTTTAAATTTCATTAACATAAATTAACTAGTAAGGTAAGACATAAAGTCGGGCGGGACCGACAATATAAAAACCTACTACACCTCCCTAACAATGCGAAAATGGGCATTGCGATAAAAATCTGTAAGAATTGGCTTCGTTTCAGTTAACAAAGTACTTATCTTCACCTTCTCATTAAGGCTTATACCAAGGAGGAGTTGAAGATGTTGATCATAATAAACTAGATCAAAAACGATAATCTTCAAATGCGCAATATTCTTCTTTAATAGACCAAGAATCGAAACAAGGAACAATAGATGGGACTATATGCAGGGTTTTCCAATAAGAGTGAAATGATTTCATTGAAAAAAAACACACTTATTGTTACGGAAACTAAAATTTTTTTTTAATTTAATGTGAAGTACAATCGATACAATTAAGTTCTAAACAAACCCAGCAAAATTTCTCATTACCAAATAATACGACGAGTAAGCAAAATTCGATAATGGTAAGTACTTATTTTTTAGCCACTTTTCTCATTATTTTAACATGGGGATGTCATTGGAGGAAAGTACTTCCCAAAAGCTTACAATAAAGTAGCAAAATAAGTACTTATTTGTAGCATAGGCATACCACATAAACAAGTGCTTATATTTTCACGATTTTAAGTACTTCAATGATGCATTACCAATAAGTTATAAAATAAGTAGTAGATATGGTAGATATGGCCATTTAAAGAATTTTTGGCATATTGTTGCGCATATTTCTAGAAACAAACAATTTCCTCATGCCAGATTCGAATTTCTGGACCCGAACTCCGTGTGAAAAATTCTTCAATGATCTAACATCATACGATATACGTACATATTTATGGTATTTTCTTTCGAATCTGCACGTATTATTTGAAATAAATAAATCTTGTACAATAACCCATATATAGCCAAAATTGCATTATATTAAAAATTGCCAAAATGATTTTGATAACAATAAATCACATATTTCTGTTATTATTGGTAAGTCATTATTAATAAACCGAAAGTAATGCAGCGAATAATGAGATGTCATTATTTGGTAATGCAGGGAATAATGACAGGTACTTACCAAGATTTTGCTGGGAAACGTCATTCAAATAGCCTCCACGACTTCTTCTGCAGGATCGAATGCGATTAACCCAATTTTCGGGCACTTTTTCCACTAAATCAATTCGTATGTCATGAATGGCACTTTCAATATTGACTTGTAAAGCTTGAAGAGAGTCTGGTTTATTTCGAAAGACCAATGACTTCAAATAACACCACAAGACATAGTCGAATGGTGTTAAATCACAACTTCTTGGAGGCCATTCAAAATCACAATTTCTTGAAATAATCGAATCTACAAACTTTTCTCGCAACAAAAAGATAGCTCTTAACGAGAGCTAAAATATTGCTCATGGGTGTCAAGGTCGTAGGTCGACTGGAAAGTGTTTTTTTTTTTATTTAAAAAAATGGGCCTAGCATAATTTTCAAATGTGAACGGAAAATTTATGTTTGCTTTAGCTCCTTAACGGTACATTGGATCGGGAATCGGTCAATGGCAAAAAGATACCTCTTAACGATAGCTAAAATATTACTCAAGGTCGTAGGTCGACAATTCTTTCAGATGTTATCGTTTCTGATCATAACATCTTAAGTTGGCTCTATGAAATAACCCCCCAAATCGAAAATTAAATAAGTCCCCAAAAATGTTTACAAAAAACAACAACAACTAAATTTGGGGGTTTGTTTTCTTATTTCATTTTTAAAAAAATATCTTTTAAAATTAAAAATTAGAGTTCAATGCAGAAAAACTAGTGTACTCGTCACATGTGCAATTAGGCGGCCGGAAGTTGGGCCCCAAGAAAATGCACCCCAAACTGAAAATGAAAGTGCGCCCCAAATTTGGGGTCTATTTTCGTTACAAAAACTGATTTAGGAAATTACACCCCAATCAAGAAAACAACATGAAATGAAAATAAACCTCAAAAAAACTTTGAAATGTTCTCTTCGTAAATCTGGGGAGTACGTAATAATACACGTATGTATACGAACCTATTTTCTAATTATAAAACTTTTCCGGAGCGGTCGGCCTACGGCCTGCGGCCTTCGGTCTCTGTTTAAGACTTTCTCCTATGGACAGGATCAAAAGTTGGCACGTGGAGCAATTCTCTTATGCGTAGCCTCTCCTGTTTCTAAATTCATAGATGAAAATAAGCCCCAAAAAGCAGACAAGGAATGAAATTAAACCCCAAAAAGCAGACAAAAAATGAAATAAAGCCCCAACAAAATTGTTGTTGTTTTACATGTTATTTTTTGGGGCCCATATTCATAAAAATATTGAGCTGTATTTTCCTGGGGCCCAATTTCATTCCGCCGTGCAATTACTGTAAAGAATATTTGCTGCACTGAAAGAAAATGTATAGTTACAAAATACTAAAATTAACCCGAAGAATATTTTAAAATATTAATAATAATTTCAATTAATAATAATATTAACTAATAATTCTGAGTAAAGATTATTTTACGTGTATAATGTGAAATACTGAAACTGTGAGCGAATTTATAGACCATTAGAAATTCTGATAGCATTGACTACTTGTTAAAGCAAATATGTACCAGCAAATCACTTTGTTAAAAGACTTCAAAGTGTCAAAATCGAAAAGAAAAAAGAATTACGAAATTATTGCCGGCAAGAGACGTACTTGGGAATTGCTTTATGTTATAGAGCAAAAACTGATTTATCAAAAAAAAAACAAAAGGATATGTTCGATTGAGCGAAAATTGGTATAAAATTCGCGCGATTTTTTTAATTTTATACCAATTTTTGCTCAGTCAAATATATCCTTTCTGTCGCCATCCTTTTCACTACCACAATCATTGCACAACATTTTCGTTAAAGACCAAACAAAGATACATCTTCGGTTTCTCATGAAAGAATAGCTTCGCAATAACTTTTGTAGTGAACAGGCGACTAATAGAATACATATGGTTGATTGATAAAAAATTAGTAAAAAATTAAACTAATTTTTTATCAATCAAACGTATGTATTCCATTGGTCGCTTTTCCACAGTGATTCCACCATTTTTAAAAATGTTCTTTTATTTGCATTAATGTTCTTCTGCTTAAGGTTTCATATGATCCCTGACATCCTCAAAGAAGAATCATCTAGTGAAGATGAATCTGAAGAAGAATTCTACAACACATCTTCTAATGAAAATGAATGTGTTGTCTATAGAGAAAATGCACCAAACATTGATCTTTTGCCATGCAGACATTTTAAGATTTGCGACAAATGCAATAACAAACTACTCGCTGACTCTATTGCCAATGGTTTGCAAAATTATAATTGTATGCAAATTTGCAAATTCTATGCAAATTTATACTAAAATTTGTTTATATTATTGAAAAAAAAAAAAATAAATAAAAAAATTGGGGAGTTATTTCACTCTAAAAATTGGGTCTTATTTCATTTGAAATAAGTCCCCAAAAATGGGGATTTATTTTATTTTAAATTTGGGGTCTAATTTCATTTTTGAAATTGGGGACTTATGTCATAATGAAATAAATCCCCAAATTTGGGGGGTTATTTCATAGAGCCCTTAAGTTATGGTCCGATTTGAAATATTTTTTTTGAAATGTTGGTATTTTTCGGTACTTTTCAGAAAAAGGTTTTAAAAAAATGTTAAATATTTTTGTGTGCGATTTTTAAGTTATACAATTTAAATGTAATTTTTTAAATTGTTTGTACTCTCCGATTTTTCCGATTTTTTTATACTTTAAGCTTCTATTAATTCTGTAACATATAAAGGTTTCAACAGGACGGCGCTACGTGCCACACAGCCGAAGCTACACTCGAAGTTTTGCGAGATGTTTTCAAAAAAAAAAGTTATTTGGCGGACCCTTTATAAGCTTTGGATGGAAGTGGGCCTAAAATTATCTATATATCTTTGAATTTTATAATTTAAAAAAAATGCTGCTAGCCACTTTGCTTGTGGCATTAAGGCTTCGGAATAGATGATCCACGCCAAAGAACAAAATAAAGGAGATACTTCATGAAGTGTTTCGTCCAAAACCAACAATTCTACAAAGTGTTTCTTTAGGTGTACTAAAAAATGGGAAAAGTGAAAACCAATTTTTTGGGAAAACGCCGATTTGTCGTGGAATTCTCCATATATTTTTGGTGTTGTCCATCTGCATTCATAGTGTTTTTATAACCTCACTTTAGTGTGACGAGGGTATATATCATTTGCTACGGAAAAAAGTGTAACACGTCGAAGGAGTGACCTAAGACCCCAAGTATGTTCGGAGGAAATCCGTTTTGGGTCATTTTAAGTCGAATGAGCAATGTCCGTCCGTCTGTCTGTCTGTCTGTCTGTGTGTCTGCTGGCTGGTGCGCACGATAACTCTCGAAAGGAGTAACCGATTGACCTCAAATTTGGTATGTGGTAATATTTTTTTCTATCTCCGGCTAAGTTCGAAGATGGGCCATATTGGTCCACTCCTTCTAGTACCTCACCCACAAAGGGTTAAAATGTTGTAAAATATTGATCCTTTAATAACTGCTATACTACGTATTCGAACCTTTTGAAATTTCACACATAGTATTAGCTTATTAGTCGCTATCAACTCGAGAAAAATGGGCGAAGTCGCCACGTCCCTTTTGGTACCTCCCACACAAATGCACCATTTTGCACCAAAAGTTAACAGCTTATAACATTAATAACAGTGTATAAAAATACTTGAAATTTTGTACAGTATTATGCTTTTACATTGCCTTCAGCGAAAAAAAGGTGTATTATATAAACCCCTTCTGGTAACTCCCACACAAATTGACAGAATAATTCGAGTAATATTCAATATTACATTACTCACAAAGTGAGGGTATACCTTAGACGTTTTACCCGACTGAAACTTTCTTACTTGTTTTTTCCACGAACATTTACACGAGTAATAACGGGTGAACCAAGTAGAGATACTTTTTTCAATAGCCTTTGTGCACTTCGCTCAACTTATGGTCAACATAATCGGCCTACTGAGCGTACTATTCGCAACACCATCAACCATCTTCAGACCCAGCATTCATTATTGGATAATATTCGACGGAATAGACCACGTCCAGCACGCAGTGAAGAAAATGTAACGGCCGTAGCTGAGAGTGTACACGAAGACCGTGGAGAGTCGATTCGGCGCTGTTCGCAGCAACTCGGACTGACGTATGGAACGACTTGGCGCATTTTACGTCGAGATCTTAAATTGAAAGCATACTAAATACAGCTTGTGCAAGAACTGAAGCCGCCCTACCTACCCAAGCGATATCGCTTCGATCTATGGGCTCTTGAAAAGTTCCAAGAAGATCCAACGTTTTCGAGCGAAATTTTGTTCAGCGATGAGGCCCATTTCTGATTCAAGAGCAACAGGAAGAGATTCAAGAGCTGCCACTTCATCCAGAAAACACAACGGTTTGGTGTGGTTTGTGTGCCGGTGGAATCATCGGTCCATATTTCTTCAAAAATGATGCCGGTGAGAACGTAACTGTCAATGGCGACCGTTATCGTGCCATGATAACCGACTATTTGATGCCCGAAATTGAAGCTCGTGATCTCGGCGACATTTGGTTTCAACAAGACGGCGCCACTTCCCACACATCGCATCAATCAATGGACTTATTTAGAGAACACTTAGGTGAGCAGATAATTTCACGTTTTGGGCCGGTCGATTGGCCACCAAGATCGTGTGATATCACACCGTTAGACTTTTTCCTGTGGGGATATGTAAAGTCTAAAGTTTATGCGGACAAACGCGCCTCGATTCAGGCCTTGGAGCAAAACATCACGCGTGTCATTAGCCAGTTACCAGTCGAAATGCTCGAATGAGTCATCGAAAATTGGACTCAACGGATGGACCATCTGAGACGTAGCCGCAGCCAACATTTGATTAATATAATCTTCAAAAAATAAATCCCAAAGAATGTTCTTTCAAATGATAATAAACATTCCCCATTCAATTTGAATTTTCGTAGTTTTTTTTTCTTTAAAAAAGTAGGGAACCTCGAAATGGATCAGGCTTTATAACCTATTGTTCCACTTTGAATTCTTAAAGTCATTTTGCGTCTCAACATCTTTCCAGAGATTTTTCCTTTTATGACACTGATTTCAATCCTTGATGGAGGGTATACAGGTATACCACATTCAACACTGCTATAGAACTAAATATTTATCTAAAATTCTTAGTTTTTAACCCCCAAAGAGGAATGGAAATGTCAAGCCTGTCGCTAAATAACCACAAAAAAACTTTGCGTAAAAGAAACTTATAACTTATTTATATTTCCTTTAGGTTTTTCCTATTATAAAATTCGTCATTTTAGGCCATAAATCTACAAGTTGTCATTTTATATTTTTGGACGTAATTTCGTCATTTCTGGCAACACTGATAAGAACATAATTTTCAATACATATTTTTTTTTGTACTCAGGCTCAAGATCGTTATTGTTGTTTTCAGTATATGAAAACAACTTTTTTTAAAAATTAAAGAAGAAGTAAATGACATGTATTGGGGGTGATTGTAATGGTTTTTCAATTTTTTTCCAATCTTACCAAATTTATTTGTATTCTTACAAACAAAAAAAATTCTACGAAGTTTGCTAGAAAATCCCAAAAAGCTAGCTTTCTCTTTTGTGGAAAATAATTTACAGTTTTTTTTTTTGTTAACGAAAAGGCTATTCTAAATTTAAATTATATTGTGTTGACTCTAGAAGATGTATGTATGTCTAATAAATTCATTTACTTAGTTTTAAGTGAAACAAAATTTCAATGGAAAATGTTTTTTTTTGTACCGAAATCTTCATAATGTAGAAACAACAACTAACAATATACACATATATAAATATTTACACTATAAAAACAAAGAAAAGACATTAATCATTCACAAAAATATTTCAAAGAATTTCTGTAACATGACTTTGCCAAAAAACCATCAAATTCTCAAATTTTTCAATAATAAGAAGTGACTAAATAAACAAACTCTGGCAATTTAAATTTCTAACTACAATTTTATGCAATTTTCAAAATAAATTGTAAGACAATACAGAGGATTTCCGCTGTTTGCATGGCATCACAACGGGGGTATGGGTGATGTTGTAGACACCAATGTTCGAACATGCCACAGTAGTCCGGTAGGCTACAATAGACGAAAGCCAAACAATTGGCATTGTATTGCTGAACAATTGCTAGGAAAATTCTTGGCCTTTTTTCTCAAATGAGATTTTTTTATTTCCTGTTAAATTTATCCCCCCTAGGCGATACTTTGTCAAAAAATCGTATAGGCATTCCTTCGAAATTATTTTGAAGAAAGAAGTTTTTTTTAAGAATTTTCTTACACTCATTCACACCAGTGCAGTAGTAGTCACGAGGGATTTTCTTCAATAGCTCCTCTTGGCCGATTGTTAAGCGATTTGTTCTGCTTGTATAGTTGTGAGATTTGATTGATTACTATGCCATTTTTGACACCTTATTGCTGTGCTAGACCGACCGACCATCCACGCATCTATTGGAACCCAAATGGCTGGCTGGAGGTCGACACATAGTGTGACAACTGCGTAAATAATCATTTATTTGACTTTGAATGTAAAATTGAAATGGATCTTAAATCTTTTTAACTATTTGTTTTTGACTGACATTTATGACACAGTAATACGAGACACTGTAATGCCAGAGAAGACAAGACAAAAGGATGCATAACAAATGCCGCTAATGCCAATCGTATTAGTTCTCCTTTGGATTTCCACCAACGCTTTGTTGAAGGATTTATGTTGGGTAATTTATGATTGTTAGCATCACTAGATTGACCGAGCATATCGTAGTAGTGTAGAAAATCCCTACATGCTCCGGATGAATATGTAAAAGAAAATATATCGTCTTTGAGTTCAAAGACGCAAACAAAAATTATTTCCACAGGATCGAATTTTTTAAAAGGATGTTACAGATTAATGCTATGGAACAGAAACAGATATATGGTATTGAGGAGACTTTATGAAGTTTAGAAAAATTAACAAGTAAAGACGGCATTAAGGTCATCCATGCCGTGGATCGCATATAAATGGTTTCGGTATATATACACTCATAAAACCCAATTTCAGCGTTAAGATGTCAAGTCGGACAGATGATATATATGGAGGCTTTATCAAACCAAATTGCGACCTGATTACAAGAATACATGTACTCACGGACAGACAGACAGGCATAGCTAATTCAACTCAGAAATAGATTCTAAGTTGATCGGTTTAATAAAATATGGGTCTATTTCTTCTCCTTTCGGGAGTTACAATCATATAACAAATTTTACTGCCAATTAAGAAAAATTGATGTGAAAGAAATCCGTACATATGATCTGATATTGACAAAATGTTAGGACAAGTTCGGGCAATAATTAACTAATGTATTTTCAACTGCAGGTATCTCGGAAACGGTATGACGTAACTCTAATGTGTAAGAAGAATTTTTTAATTCTGGGTTTTTATAGCGCACACAAAAACGATGTAGATAATAACGGCAAAAAAACTTACACTCGCTTACACATTTCGTATATCCGGTGGCAAAATTTTGAAGCCCCGTAGCACCGCTCCTGTATACCGTAGGGGGCCCAACTTTAAAATTTGTATGGTTAAGAAACGGTCGAATAATTTCCTCTTTTTAATTCATCCCACTGTTCGCTATGAGTTCAAGTGTAATTGTTTCAGATATTGAACAGCAATACGAGTATGTGTGCTTATTCCGCTTCTACAAGGTGATGTATTCGGCTCCACCCGACTTTAGCCGTCGCTTACTGGTTTAGTTTTGTATCAAAGAGAGTAATAACTAATAAGGAAGGGCTTACGTCGGTGGAGTTGACTATATTATACCCTACACCACTCTAGTAACATTAGATAACAATGAAATATCCAATGTATACTTCAACTAAAATTTATTTACACAATTTACACTTCGTACATCTCTGTCTCTCAAACAATGTCGGACGAAACATATATATGGGAGCAATAACTAAATCTGAAACGATTTTTTCAAATTCGGCATTGTTGGTCCATGGATCAAGAAACGCTACCATGATAAATTTCTAAACATTTGGATATAAACTATAGCTTCTATAGGGCTACAGAGCCAAATCGGAGGAAACATATATCGATACCTCCATTCTAAAACATGCTATGTCGACATAGCATGTTTTAGTGAGATTGCATTTTTATCTTCTAAATAACCCAAATTACATTCATTCAAAATACAGGTCATTCGATTTCCATTACAAAAGGAATTCCACACAAATTTTAAAAAAATCATCCAACTTTGATCGCCTCTGTTGAAAAACTACCTTTTTAGCACTTAGCATAGTTTAGAATGGAGTTATCGATACGTGGAAGCTAGATGTAGCTAATCTGAACCGATTTTCTTCAAATTCAGCAATTTTGGTCCATAGATCAATAAACTCTACCATGCTAAATTTTGAAACAAAGGTTCAAATTAGACATATTTATTTGGGTACTATATCTAGATCTGAACCGATTTCAACCAATTTCCATATGCGAAAGACCAATAACTGCAAACTTTCAAGACGATCGGAATGAAATTGTGACCTACATTCAACATACATTGGACAGACGGACGGACGGACGAACAGACCAGGTTAAATCGACTTAGGTAGTGATTCTGATTCGATCGGTATACATCTAGCTGTAGTATTTCTAGGTGTTACAAACATATGTCATAAAACAAACTTATAATACCCTCTACCACAGTATGGTGTAGGGTATTACTAATAAGTAGGGCTAAGGTCGGTCGGATCCGGCTATACTATACCCTACACCACCTTGACAGAGCAGAATATACATATCTGCCCTAAATCTGAAATGATTACCTTATAGCTCCTAGAGTTCATTCTTGTGTCAAAAAACTATTCCCATTCAAGTTTCATGAAGATCGATTGGAAAATATGGAATCTTTAACATATGCATATTCTCTTAAAATTATGCAGTATTTCTCCTCTCGGCTACATTTCATCTATAATCTAGAAACTCCTATCTGCTATATATTTTTACCCTTCTACCTAAAATTGCCATTTAAGTTCCAAAGAAGTTGTACAATAAACTTGTTTATTTTTCGTTGCACAATAAATCACAAGCCAACGTCGAGCCGTTAGCCGCCGCCGACTCATTTTTGGTCGGGCCACCGCCGCCGACAGTTTTGCGTCGGCTTCGTTATCCTGCTCTGAGATGTTACTTCGCAAAGAACATATTCTATATATGGGGATATACATATGTATGTATGTCTGAACCGATTTCTATCAAAATGAGTAGCGTCCATTTGTATATCGACTGACTTCCCTCTTATAATTTTCGTAATGATCAGGTATAAAATATAGACTGTATAGGGCTTAGATGCCAAATCTGAAGTAACATATATCTAAACTTGAACGAATTTTCGCCGATTGCAATAGGGATGGTCCTTGGGCAAAAAAAGAGCACTGTCCTAAATTTGATCACGATGGGGCCAAAAATACGATATACACCTTGAATGCAACGATACATCTACAGACGTGCGGACAGACGAACATGGTAAAATCGACTCAGGAAGTGATTCCAAGTAGATCGGTATAATTAACCAAAAGTCTACCTCTTCTCCTTCTGGCTTAAACAAACAAATACACAAACTCATATAAAATACTCTGGACCACAGTGATGTCCTGTTCGACTTAGGCCCAACTTTTTAAAGATATTATTATGTTCAGTTAAGACTACTGTTTGGAAAAGGAACTGTTCAATTCCATATTTTTCCGGATTTTGTAGCAAAGTGTTATTTATAAGACACAAGCGGGCCCGGCGAACTTAGTTAATGTAATGAAACAAATTCGTTAATGTAATGAAAATAGTAATACGAACATGCTCATGCTTCTTCCGGTATGTAATTCGGTCAATTAAAATTCTTTGTATTGTATTAAACACAATTGGAATAACTGAAGTTAATAACAATGTCGATGTACATCTACCGGAACTCCCACGTCGTACTGATCAGTTTTTTACAATGCTATCAAAGTATAAACTAAAAACTTCAAGTCGATTAATTGTTTGTTGTTTTTCAGATTTCATTATCAGTATTGGATTCATATGGGCATCTTTGCCCAATCCTAAATTTTCCTAAATAGTGTCTTTCCTTAGGCCAATACGAATTTGTCAAGCTCAAAATGGCGAAAATCGAACTATCCATTCTTGAACTATGAGGTTTTGATGGCCGTGTCGCGCCGCTTTGAACAATCCTAAATTTTGCTACAACAATCATAAATTTTGCCTAAGTGGGGCCAATACGAATCCATCAAGACCAAAATCGCGAAAATCGAACGATCCATTCTTAAGCTATAAGGTTGCGTTGGCCGCTCCACGCTCATTTGACTACTTCTAAGTTTTCCTACATAGGGTCCTTCCTTGGGCCAATACGAATACACCAAGCCCAAAATCATGAAAATTCGAACGATTCATACTCCAGCTATGAGGTTATGTTGACTGCACAACGCCCATTTGACCAATCCTAAATTTTCTCCTTCCTTGATACAATACAAATACATTAAGTTCAATATTGTAAAATTCGCAAGATCCGTCCTCGAGGTATGAAGTTGTGTTGACCCTGTCGCGGCCCTTTGACCAATCCGAAAATTTCCTCCACTGTGCCACTGTTCGATACAAATCCATCAATTTCAAGAAAGTGAATATTGAAGGATCCGTTCGCGAATTATGAGGTTATATTGACAGCGACACACCCGTTTGACCAATCCAAAATTGTCTTTCAAATTATCTAGAGGCAAAATTTTCGTTGTATAGTAAGGGTTTTCCAACAAGAGGTGTTATTTTGGTATTCAAAGAAAAATGTCACTTTTTGAGATAAATGATCGGATGTTTATTTCTTAATGAAGAGGAAGGTATGCCGTTAATAACGAAAAACAACATCAGCCAAATGGCCACCACGACCACGCTTACAGGACCATATCCTTTCCATGAAATTTTCCATAACCAAATCGCAAAGTGGCTGCCATATGTCCTCGATAGCCTCACGAATTCTATCTTTGAGGTCTTGAATCGACGCTGGGCTTTTGGCGTAGACCTTATCTTTCACGTGGCCCCAAAGGAAGAAGTCGCAAGGTGTTTAATCACAAGATCTCGGTGGCCAATTGTGATCACATATTCGAGAGATAACACGGTCCGGGAACTTTTCCCGTAACAGAGTAATGGTTTCGTTGCTTGTGTGACACGTAGCGCCGTCTTGTTGAAAGTAAACGTTGTCCAGATCAATACCATCCAACTCCGACCATAAAAATTCATTAATCATCTCTCGATAGCGCAATCCATACACCGTAACTGTTGATCCAACATCATTTTCGAAAAAGTAAGGTTCAATGACCGCGCCGGACCATAAACCGCACCAAAGAGTCACACGTTGAGGATGGAGAGGCTTTTCAACAATAACTCTTGGGTTTCCGAGCCGCAGATGCGACAATTTGCTTGTTGACGCAGCCACCGAGGTGGAAATGGGCCTCATCAGTCAAGATGATTTTTCGATGATTTTCGAATTTTAATAATTTCAATGCGTTGTTGAATCGTGTGTCGTTCCATTTTTAGTAATGGCGTAGTTTCAACTTTTCAAATGTCAGAGAATAAAAGCTTCAAAGGTGACATCTACCGAAACACCGGGTTATTCAAAATAACACCTCTTGTTGGGAAACCCCGTATTTAAAATAATCCTTCATTCTTTGATTCTGCCCACTCGTTTTCTCACTACAACATTTTCAATGTTACTACCTAGGCACTTTTTTCTTGATTTTCGCAATTTTCACGTGGTCATTCCTTTAGAATAAACCAGTAAGGAAAGGCAGAAAGTCGGGCGGGGCCGACTATATAATACCCTACACCTCCCTAACAATGCGATAAGGGTCATTGCCATAATAATTTGGAATAATTGGTAAATGGTTAGAAACATATTATCTAATTCTGAAACCATAATCGCTATCTGGAAAATGTTAATGATCGGAAGTAAAATACAACTTCTATAGCGGTTTGATACCAAATCAGGAGGAACATATATATGGAGCTTTAATATAAATCTGAACCGATCTTCCCTGAATACTCATTCATGTAAAAAGACCTCCTTCTGTCGAATTTCGTACTGATCGGATATAAAATACAGTCTCTACAGCGCTTACATGTCAAATCGGGGGTAACATTTATATGGGAGCTATATCTAAATTTGAACCGATTTTCTCCGACCTCCGCTTACAGGTCAAATCGGGGGTAACATATTTATGGGTGTTATATCTAAATCTAAACCGAGTTTCTCCGAATTTGGCAGTATTCCTTCATGTAGAAAGAAACCTCTTTTTGCCAACTTTCGCACTGATCGGATATAAAATAACATTTTAAAGCGCTCACATGTCAAATCGGGGGTAACGTATATATATCTAAATCTGAACCGATTTCTTCCAAATTTAACAGTGTTCATTCATATAATAAGAAACCTCTTTCTGCCGAATTTCATACTGATCGGATATAAAATAAAGTTTTTACAGCGCTTACATGTCAAATCGGGGCTAACATATATATGGGGGATATATCTAAATCTGAACCGATTTTAACCAATAGGGATCGTCCTTGGGCCAAAAAAAAGATATGTGTAAAGTTTCGTCGAGATCGGACCATAATTGCGACCTGTACTTTGATTACAAGAATACATGCACAGACGGACAGACAGACGGACATAGCTAAATCAACTCAGAAAGTGATTCTAAGTCGATCGGTATAATAAACGATCTATTTCTTCTCCTTTTGGGTGTTACAAACAAATGCACAAAGTTATAATACCCTGTACCACAGTGTGGTGTAGGGTATAAAAATCGTTTGTTTTCGTCTTCTACAATTCGAACATTTTATAGAGCTGAGTTATCCTACAAAGTTTCAACGAAATCGGAGATGGTGATTAAAAAAAGTTGGTATGATGGATATATTTGGATATATATATATATATATATTTTCTGTATAGACAACAAAATTTGCTATTTGATGGAAAAATATTGCCATTAGATATTAAACATTGTAAAGGTTTTCATATCCCAACTTTTTGATCGTCGAAAATAAGGCCAAGTTTTAAAATTTTCGTAAAAAAAATTTCGAAAACATTCTCCAGGAAGTTCCCCTTAAGACGACTATAAATATGTCATACTTTCTTTTTACAATTTCCGCTATATCTCCGCCATTTGAATGACGTTTTATTTAGAACTTACTTGTATCGATTGTACTTCACATTAAATAAAAAACTTTTGAATTTCTATAACAATAAGTGTGTTTTTCAAAGAAATCATATCACTCTTATTGGAAAACCCTTTATCTTTTCGCAATAAAATACCAAAATTACAGATGTTTTGAAAACATAAATTCATATGGCCATAACTTTTTTCTCAGGACGTACATCAGGTCGGATTTTTTTACATCGTTTAGCAAATTTTGTTATTAATGCGGTAAAGTTGACGTGAGACAAATTGGTTTATATTCTTCACTGATATTAACAAAATGCTAGGACATTTATTTAAAAATTTATATTTTTCACTTTTGATATTTTGTAAAAAATGGTGTAAATTGGAGAAGCTTGGCAACCATACCAGTGTATTTTTTTAAGATGAGTATAAATATATTATACATATTACTGCTTCTATAGCTCCAAACTCATTCTCAACTCAATTCTCATTTTTTTTAATTATAACTTCATATGGTCATTACTTCTGTATTATTGGGTATATCTGATGGATTTTTGTTTCATCATATATCAACATTTGTTGCAAATTTAGAAAAGTTAATGTGAAAGAAATCGGTGTATATTCTGTTCCGATATTCACAAAATAAGTACTAAGACAGGGTCGGGGAAAAATTAAAAATTCAATTATCAATTACAGATATCGTTGCATTAACTATATGAGATAAATATTATGTGTAAAAAACAAAAGACTTTGGTTTTATTAATTATCCTAATTTTATGAATCAGTTTTCTGCCCACCTTTAATATTGGACACAAATAAATTTCTTCAACTATGTACAAATACTGCCGTATTTCCAAAATATATCGCTTAAAATTAAGATTCACACCATTTTGGCATATATGTGGTGATAATACGAGGAAGCTAAAGAAATAAAACAAGGCTTGCGGTGAAAAAATCCCCAAACACTCTATTGAGATGTCTTCATGATGCTGTTTTTGTTCCATTGTGAGCAAACGCGGCAACCATCTTGCGCACATCATCATATTGCGATTAATACTGTTTCCGGCGTGGACAACTCAATTGGTTTACCACTACGTTGTTGGTCTTGGCAGCTCGTACGACCTCGGTTAAACTCTGTCACCCTATTTTGTTTAAAGCTCACCCACTGTGGGATCTATCTCAACTTTAATATTGCTTGGACTGACCAATGTTATTATTAAATCACCGAGGGCTATCGCTTTGTGGTTAAACTGTCCAACAAAAGATATTGTACATATTATGTGTTTTTAAAGTATGACTTAAATGAAACCAAATAAGCACTAAAAATTAAATTTTTCTATATTTGCATTTTCGAGAGGACCCATATTAACAATTTAATTTTTGTAGAATATTTGGAACTTGAGCTCCCACGTTGTTTAGAACAATTTAAGGTTTTATTAAAAAGGGGAAGCAAACGATTGCTTAAGAATTAGAAAAACTGAAACAAAATATTTCCTATTCAATTTCATAAATTTTCTAAATCGAAAACATATTCAACCTCATCGCGAATTCATCTGAGAAATCGATCGTGGAAGTTCGATCGAAAATTTAGTTTTTAGAAAAATTGTTGCCGGGGAAAAAAGTTGAATTGTGGCACAGTCCGACTTAGGCCAAAAATGTCCTTTAGATGTTGTTTCTGCCAAGCTAAGTCTACTGTTTGTAATGATTTTGTAGCCCAGTGTTATTAATCAGCCACAACACATAGATACATCAAAGAAAATTATAGCGTTTATTGGAACTTAGTAAATAAATATGGTAGTTGATTATATTGTACAGTACGAGTACATATGTGATCCCTCGTGATCCACCATTTTTCTCATGAATGTCTCAAAACAATCAATTCCAACAATTATTTTGTTTGGCAAATTCCCATGATAAATTGTATTTAATTACTTTTTATCATTAACAACAAATGCATAGATTTTAATTACTAAACAGAACCTTTGCGAAATTATTAAAAATAAAACTGGCCTTTGTTAAGAAAACAAAACAACAATAAATGAGAACATAATGACCAGTCAACGAGTTGCTGGGTAAATTAGATCAAAAATCCTACTTAAAGCCATTATCATAAAATTATTTAACCATCATCAATGGAATGGAGCCCCTATGGAAAAAAGCCATAACAGGACAGTCAAAACAGCAACCAAAACAATGATAACATGAATAAGTAAAAAAACCTAAATAACCGGGCAACAACAATTGGCCTAAGCAAACAAAAAACGGGTAAGAACTAAAAAAGGGACTACCAACGAAATCACAGAAGGCGCTCAAGCGCAAACAGCTGTCAGGATAAATTTACAATAAAATAAAAGCTTTTCAATGGGATTCATTTCACATCAAAAGAAGTTAAGTAAAGTGTAGGGGTGCCCTCATAATATGGCAAAAATTGCCTTTGAACTGGTGTCGATGATGTGGTGGTGTTAGTGGTGTTGGTGATGGTGCAGGTTCTGTGTTGGTGGATGATGGTCATACGTGTATTGCCTGTGTCGTGGACATTGGCCAGGAAGATACGGGAACCAGTTGTTGTGCTGTTGTGACTCCTATCAATGCCATTGTCGTCACAATGTGACCAATTTGCAAAAATCTCTTCGCACAGTGGATGTAAACGAGAATTAAACGAAATTGGAACTTCAAGTTCAAATTTTACAATAAAAAATACATTTTTTTACCACAACTCAGAATAGGTTTTTTTCGAAAATAGTGTTACACAGACATATTTCGTCGATTCATCCTTCCAGTCATGTAATGTCTTTATACAGCACATAATTATACTAGGAAAAATATTATTCAAGAGTAAGGAAAGACAAATGTCGGGCAGTGCCGACTATATGATACCCTACCCATAATATCAGAGCAGATTAAGTATAAATTTTGTAGCTCTACGACTAGAATAGTTTCTCATTATGTTAAATTATGGCAGTAACATGGTTACAATGAAAACATGTTATGGTCATGGTGACCATATTGTTCTTACATGGAGACCAGGGTGATCAAAAAACCGGGTTTTTTTAAAAAGCGTGTTTCGGTTTCTTCGAAATTTACATTTGTTTTAAACCCGGTTTTCGGTTTAACCGAAATTTAAAAACCGGCCAACCGGTTATTTTCGGTTTTTTGTTTTTAAATAAAAAACGTATTGGTCATTAAGGCATTATATAGTTCATTTAGTTTATTGATTTTTTCTGCGACTTTTCCAAATAATCGAATTCATCGTAAAGTGTAAATTCTTGCTGTGTGGCAGATCTTCCTTTGTTTTTTGGGATTTTGTATGCTATTAATAGTTTTATCTAATTCTGTTGAGTGTATCAGAAAGTGTGACACTTATCTCCAAATCGGATTCCAGATTATTATCCAATTCTGCTGCCAGGCACTTGTTTGGAAATAGTCGCTTAAATAATTCAACAGCGAAATCTTTTGCATCAGCTTTTGATGCATATTTAAGAACTAACTCATCGACAGGAAATTGAGCATTATGTAGATACAGTATTAAAGTATTTAAAAGCTTTGAACTTCTCTCATCAATGCGTTCTAAAATTTTGTGACACAACTGACTGGAGTAAAATGTGATAATCTTTTTTAAACGATTTAAATAAAAATTTATATACTCCTACGGCATCTAACAGGTTGCGCAAAAGTAACCTTTCGATGTTATGTTAGACGCGACTGGCGGTCAGCAGCTAACAGCTGATGCACCGTCTGGACTTTGTACGGAAACATCTTCAAATCTTGTACCAAAATTCGCTGTAGAGACCGTCGACTGATACCCATTTGCGTGGCACGTCGTCTGGTCGATGTCGACGGCGCTTCCATGACATCCTCGGCTACAGCAACAATATTCTCTGCAGAACGGCTACTCCGGGGTCTGCCACGCCTGGCAGCATCTCGTGTTGTGCCAGTCTCTTCGAGGCGAGCGGCTAAACGTCGCAGTGTTTCACCAGTAGGCGTTGAACGGCCAGGAAATCTGTGCCAAAGTCACCGACCAATTTTTGGTCAAATAAATAGTCAGCAAGATTCTGCGTTCTGGAGCAGTGTAGCGTAATATTGTTTATTAACGTGTATTTCGCATGTGTTTACTACACAAATGTCAAAACAGAACTGACATTAGGGGCCAATCGCAGAATATATAGCATTTTCTGATAGGAGGATTACTTTTGCGCCACCTTGTATAAGTGTAGCCGCATTTGACGACAATTTCTTAATTGATATTACAAGAGGTTTCAACGTCAGGGATAACGATTTGAGTAATTCAATTTCATCTTGACAAAACGGACTCATTCCAAGATCAAGTAATGAGTGATTGACACATTTATATATGCGTAAAAATTGATCTATCATTGTTGAAAGAGAACACCATCTGTGCTTCACGTCGCATATAAGTTTCAGTTCCTTTCCCTCCTCCTTTTTAACAAAATGTTGAAGTTTTCTCTGTTTGTCTGAAGATTTATTGAACGAACTTACTGTTTTTCTCAATTTTGTTATTATTTTCTTTATTTCGCTTTTAAGTTGAAGATTGGGATCTACTTCCAAACCATCTTAATTTTGCTCTTCGAACTCATCGCCTAAAGAATCTTCAGTTTCCACTTCTGAAACCTTTTTAGTAAAATATTCAGATGTTTTTGAATAAAGAGTATTAACAACGCGTAAATGAATTAAATGGTTCCAGCAAAGCTGTGACTCTGGCATGATGGTTCTGCCATATTTCTTCATAACTGGAGCCCCATCATGGGTAGATGCTACAACATCAGTCTCAAGGCTCAGGTTAAATTCGTCTAATTTGTTTTTAACTAGCCTTTGTATGTTTGCGGCATTTGCGGATACCTTTATTTCTTCCAGACCAAGATTAGATAATTTAAATGAACTTGTGGAATCGGAATACGTCCTTAACGAAACATTTAGATATTTATTTGTAGATATATCGGTCCATTCGTCTACTATAATTGAGAATCTTCCATTCTGATCCTTTATTGACTGTAAATTGGAAACAGTTTCATTTTTCTTTGTGTGGTAAAGATCTTCAATCAGTGACCATATTGTTGCCTCACTGTTCGGCATTTTATATCCTCTTAGGTTTAAATATGAAGTGGTTGCATGCGAATGTTTTAAACATCTGACCGACATACCATCCTTCACCACACATCTCGCTAGAATTTCCGCAACACCATCGTTTTGTTTTTAAATAAATGTCGACAACGGATGCGGCATATCAGCTTTACTCGCGGATAACTCAGCCTGCGCATTTTGTTCCTTTGAATTTACCTCAGTTTTGTGGATGTTGCGTAAATGAGCAATCAAAGAGGATGTAGATGAAACTCGACAACTTAGAATCTTGTTGCACTTTGAGCATTTTGATTTCGATGAGTTATTTTCATCTTTTTTAAAATATTTCTGTAAAAAAGGAAGAAACGCGCGTACATTTCAAAAAGTGAACATAATCCACGTGCGTTGATACCTACGTTGATGTTTCGAGGATATACTCCAAATAAGTGATGGATCATGTAATACTTTTATCAAATTTTATCAACAAATTATCAGACTATTTTGCATATAACTCAATTAATGTTTTAAATGATTTTTTTCAAGACACTTGTCATTTATCCGCTGTATATCTTTTCATTTTGCAAGTGTTTAGAAATTTACAGGCTACTACTTAAAAGCCGTCGTCGGCGTACGACGTCAGTCAAAGTGTTGTATTAACCCGGCAAGTCGAGTAATTCGAAAAATTAAAAAAACCGAGAAGCGATAGGCGGTTTTTGATCACCCTAATGGATACCTATTACGTTATGTTCATAGAAAACGTCATAGGAAACATAAGATGTTTACGAGTGGATCCATATTATGATCGTGAAAAATATCTGGTTAAATATAGGAACCATAATATGTTCACAGCAGCAATGGGTCATACCAATTATGCTCTGCAAATGTGCTCATCACAACTACGAGTACATATTCTTGCCTGTGTTAAATTTGCAGTAGAAACACTGGAAATTAAACTTGTCGCACATTTGTCGCAATGCACTGTGATCAAAGTACACTTGTAAAAATCATGACAACATGTTTCGAATGCGAAAAAAGAACAACAACAACAACAGCAACAACATAACAGTGAGCTCACCGATAAATTTCAGGAATTTTATTGCTCCGTAATAATGGTTGGTATCAATTTTTGGTTGTTTGTGTTTTTTTTTTTTTTTGCAGCAAAAGATATTTGTTAGCAAAAAATCCTCCGAAAGTACAAAAAGGATCCTAGTAGTGGCAGTGGTCGTAGTAGCCATACAACACCGCTGAAACCAAACAAATAAAAACTGGCTTGAAGACAAGTTTGTTTTTTCTTTTGAGCTGGTAAATCGTGCCTTGGTTTTCTTTGGTTGTGTTAACCTGATGGTAGTGGCGGTGGTGGTGGTGGTGGCAGTGGCGTTGGTGCTTCTTATAGTTTAGTCTGTGACTTAAGCTCGGATTGGATTGGGCCGCCCGCCAATGAAGCCAATAAAAATCAGGGCAGCAGGTTGTGTCGTCTCGTTGTTCGCCTTTTTACTTCTTCTTCTTTGCAGTTCTCCTTTTTCGGCTCATATTATTTTTCACTGCACTTTTTTAGATTTTGCCAAAAAATTCAATGGTGGTGGTCGTCGTCGTTGTCGTCATCGTGCTGCTTTTTTGGTGCTCGGTTTATATTTTTTTCGATTCGAATTTTATGTTTATAAATCAAAACAATAGCGAGCAGATTTAATTACATTAACTTAAACATTTTTTTTCTATTTAAGTTGTTTTTCTCTACATATTTCTTTAAGTTCGTGTATCGGCATATGGCACGCGATTTACAGAGATTAATTCGTCTAAACATGAGATGTTTAGAGTTAATGAACTTTTGGAACTTTTTATTCGTATAGTATTTGGAGGGCAAACGAATATATTATATTTAAACTTTAAAGGAAGCACACGACGGTGAATAAATGAAGATATGCAGACGTCTATGTAGAGGCACATAGGAAAATCAGAATGTCCTGTGGAACATAGTCAATCGAAATTAGGAAAAAGTCAAATGACTTTCATTTGCCGATCTGCCTTCATGGCATTTTAGTTGATTTGTGAACACTTTTAGAAAAATACACGGACTTGACAGTATATATTCGATTCTACTACCAATGTGTAGTATAAACTTAAACACGGTTTATGGGTCTTAAAAGATTCTGAAAATCAGTGGGCACCTCGAAAAGGCGTTTTCCTGCACGTTTTTTTTTTTTTTAAGTGAAGATGAGCCTGCCTGTGTTTAGTTTAGTTTGTTTGTGAGCGACATAATAGTTAGACGTGCTTTGCTTGTTCTTTGATCCATTTTTATCCACAGCAGAAAATCGCTGAACAGGCAAAACAAGTCTCTCGCACACCAACAAACTCAGCTAAGAACATGTAAAAATATGATCTTTGATAACTTCTCCCAGGAAAAGGTTGTCTCTGACAACTTTTTCTTTGGACAATGTGGTCTCTGTAAACTTTTAAGGTGGTCTCTGACAACTTTTCCTTAGGAAAAGTTTTTGCCTTAGGAAAAGTTGTTCTCTGACAAGTTTTCCTTAGAAAAAGTTGGTCTCTGACAAGTTTTCCTAAGAAAAAGGTATTCTCTGACAAATTTTCATTAGAAAAAGGTGGTCTCTGACAACTTTTCCTTAGGAAAAGGTGTACTCTGACAACTTTCTCGTAAGAAAAATTTTTGTAACAAGAAGTATTTTTGTGCGATCAATAAAAGCTATACTAATCAAACAATTGATTCGAATATTTTTTGTTAAATACTTGTAAGTGTTTATTTAATTTATATATAAATATTTTTATGGAAATCGCAACAGGCTTATTTTGAGAAGAGAAATTCGAAATGCGGCTTCAGGGCATTCTTGCCTGTTTAAGGAAAAATTTTTTAAGGGAAAGTACGTCGTTTTATTTTGCCTTAAATGGTCAAGGATGCCTGAGGCCGTTTTCGTATTTTCCTCCTAGTGATGGAAAAATCAAAAATTTCTAGAATTGGAATTTGAATTAGTGATTCTGAGATCAAATTAAACCCTTGGGAAAAGGGGGTCTCTGACAACTTTTTCTTAGGAAAAGGTGGACTCTGACAAACAACTTTTCCTTAGGAAAAGGTGGTCTCTGACAACTTTTCCTTAGGAAAAGGTGGTCTCTGACAACTTTTCATTAGGAAAAGGTGGTCTCTGACAACTTTTCCTTAGAAAAGTGTGTCTCTGACAACTTTTCTTTAGAAAAAGTGTGTCTCTGACAACTTTTCCTTAGAAGAAGTGTGTCTCTGACAACTTTTCCTTAGAAAAAGCGTGTCTCTGACAAATTTTCCTTAGAAAAAGTGTGTCTCTGACAACTTTTCTTTAGAAAAAGTGTTGTTGACAACTTTTCCTTAGAAGAAGTGTGTCTCTGACAACTTTTCCTTAGAAGAGGTGTGCCTCTGACAACTTTTTCGCACAAAAAGTGTGTCTCTGACACCTTTTCCCTAGAAAAAGTCTGTCTCAGAAAACTTTTCCTTAGAAATAGTATGTCTCTGACAACTTTTCCTTAGAAATAGTGTATTTCTGATAACTTTTGCTTAGAAAAGGTTGGTCTTTGACAACATTTCCTTAGATAAAGTTAATCTCTGACAACTTTTCCGTAGCAAAAGGTGGTCTCTGACAAATTTTCCTTAAAAAAAGTTGGTCTCTGACAAATTTTCCTTAGAAAAAGTTGGTCTCTGGCAACTTTTCCTTAGAAAAAGTTGGTCTCTGACAACTTTTCCTTAGAAAAAGTTGGTCTCTGACAACTTTTCCTTAGAAAAAGTTGGTCTCTGACAACTTTTCCTTAGAAAAAGTTGGTCTCTGACAACTTTTCCTTAGAAAAAGTTGGTCTCTGACAACTTTTCCTTAGAAAAAGTGGTCTATGACAACTTTTGCTTAAGAAAAAGTGTTTGAACAAGTAAGCTTTTTTACTGGCTATTTACACGAAATTTTGCAATTTCCAAAAAAACAACCGTTTTATTAAACTTATTTTTCTAAGAAATAGTGGTCTCTGACAACTTTTCCGTAGAAAAAGTTGCTCTCTGACAACTTTTCCTTAGAAAAAGTTGGTCTCTGACAACTTTTCCTTAGAAAATGTTGGTCTCTGACAACTTTTCCTTAAAAAGAGTGGTCTCTTGCAACTTTTCCTTAGGGAAAGGTGGTCTGTGGCAACTTTGTCAGATGTGGGTTCTGACAACATTTTCTTAAGAACAGTTGGTTTCTAAAACACTTGTTAAGAAAAGGTGTCCTTTGACAAATTTTTTCTTAAGAAAAGGTGGTCTCTGACAACTTTTTCTTAAGAAAAGGTGGTCTCTGACAACTTTTCCTTAGAAAAAGTGTGTCTCTGACAACTTTTTCGCACAAAAAGTGTGTCTCTGACACCTTTTCCCTAGAAAAAGTCTCCCTCAGACAACTTTTCCTTAGAAAAAGTGTATTTCTGACAACTTTTCCTTAGAAAAAGTGTATTTCTGACAACTTTTCCTTAGAAAAAGTGGTCTCTGACAACTTTTCCTTAAGAAAAAGTGGTCTCTGACAACTTTTCCTTAAGAAAAAGTGGTCTCTGACAACTTTTCCTTAAGAAAAAGTGGTCTCTGACAACTTTTCCTTAAGAAAAAGTGGTCTCTGACAACTTTTCCTTAAGAAAAAGTGGTCTCTGACAACTTTTCCTTAAGAAAAAGTGGTCTCTGACAACTTTTCCTTAAGAAAAAGTGGTCTCTGATAACTTTTCCTTAAGAAAAAGTGGTCTCTGACAACTTTTCCTTAAGAAAAAGTGGCCTCTGACAACTTTTCCTTAAGAAAAAGTGGTCTCTGACAACTTTTCCTTAAGAAAAAGTGGTCTCTGACAACTTTTCCTTAAGAAAAAGTGGTCTCTGACAACTTTTCCTTAAGAAAAAGTGGTCTCTGACAACTTTTCCTTAAGAAAAAGTGGTCTCTGACAACTTTTCCTTAAGAAAAAGTGGTCTCTGACAACTTTTCCTTAGCAAAAGTTGGTCTCTTACAACTTTTCCTTAGAAAAAGTTGGTCTGTTACAACTTTTCCTTTGAAAAAATTGGTCTCTGACAGCTTTTCCTTAGAAAAGGTTGGTCTCTGACAACATTTATTTAGGAAAAGATGATATCTGACAACACTTCTTTAGGAAATGGTGGTCTATGACAACATTTACTTAGGAAAAGGTGTTCTCTAACAACTGAGGAAAAGGTTGCCTCTGTCGTCTTTCCGTTTGGTATCTGAACATTTTTACTTAGCAAAAGGTGGTCTCTGAAAACTTTTTTTTTATAGATAGGTGATCTTTGACAACTTTTTCTTAGGGTTAGGGTAAGGTTGCTTTGGTAACTTTCCCTGAGAAAAAGTGGTCTCTTAAAACTTTTCCTTAAAAAAGAGTTTGTCTCTGACAAATTTTCCTTAGACAATGGTGGCATCTCACAATCTTTCTTTAGGAAAAGGTGGTCTCTGACAACGTTTCTTTGAAAACCCAAAATGATTATAAAATAATGTGTTTCTTTGTTCAAAAACTTTTAACAATTCCCATTATTAACATCATTTAATTTTCAATCGATTTCCCGTAAAGGAAATCATCTTTTTATAATAAACATGTCAAATTGATCTATTTGTTTCACTTTGTCTGGTGCTTAATAAAGACATATAATTTATCAATAAAATACGAAGCAGAAAGAATTCAAAGTTGATCACCCTTTGGCCGGATATTTTTCAATGTCATCGCAAAGTCGTACAACCCCTTTCTTCAGCACGTTTAGGCAATGTGCCATTGTTTTGTACAAAAGGACAACAAAAGAAGGATCTTCCATTTCCTTGTTAAATGCTGCAACACAGAAGACCATCATTTGTCAACAATGACATTGTTCACTTTTTATTGCAACATAAACGCGGCGTAATAATGTCTTCATTAGAGTCTCATATACATTTTTAGCAATTCATGTTCCAGTTTCAGTTGCCTCTGAACAAACAAAACACAAATTGTGAATTGTGTTTTCCTCGTTATATATTTTTGGCATAGCCTTAGGATATATATTGAAAAAAGGATAAACGGCTGCAAAAGCTCAAGATCAAGATAGAAGATGCACACACACAAGAAGGCTCAAAATACCCCTAAGTTATGAATTAACAGAACGAACTAAGGGTGGAGGGAGAAGGGAGCCTCTTAAGGGGGCAACAGTTTCAAAAGTGATCCTGAAAGGGAGAGCACAAATGATAAGGGAATGAAAGATAACTTAAGAGCAACTGCTGCTCCCCCTGGCGCACATAGATAAAGAGTACAAAGGCAACTGTACTTTTCGCTAAAAATGTTGGAGGAAGTAAATTCTACCGAAAAAAAACCAACCTGCCGATCATTGATAGATTTATGATCTCACCAAATCTTTCATTACTCAATTTTAAAGATCAAAACACTGCAATTTCTTAGGGTAGTGTGTAGACATTTCAGGGAAACCGTAAGTAATAAAATTAGTGGCAACACAGCGATGCAATGTGCGTCGGAGTCGAAAGATGATATCGCCAAGATAAGCCACGCGCAACAGGACAACAAAAGGTGCAATTTTTTAATGTTCTTCTCTTGTGTGGCTTCTCGTTTCCTTCTACCAGTATTTTAAGGAAATATATGGAATTGGCTTAAATTCATTGGAAGCGTCAGTTTCGTAAAGTGAATTAGCTTCCTGGAAGGAAAATTGGAACACAAACAACTTTTTTGAATGTAATTAAATAATTTACGAACTAGAATCAAAATGTAGTTCCAGCAAACGATTCGACAACAAATTTCGTAGTTATAGGCAAATCAGTGACGGTGGAAACAAACCTGCAGTGCGACTAAAATCTGATTTGACAAAAAATACTGATACTCAGGTCAAAAAAAGAAGTTGACGTTTGGAAGCCTTCCATCCTGAAACGCATTCAATAAGAAGAAACATCTCGCACAAGTCGTCCATAACTTATTACAGATTGAATATTATTTTAACCTGAATATTATTTAACCTTAGAAGAAGTGTGCCTCTGAAAATTTTTCCTTAGAATAAGTGTGTCTCTGACAACTTTTCCTTAGAAAAAGTGTGTCTCTGACAACTTTTCCTTAGAAAAAGTGTGTTTCTGATAACTTTTCCTTAGAAAAATTGTATCTCTGACAACTTTTCCTTAGAAAAAGTGTGTCTCTGACAACATTTCCTTAGAAAAAGTGTGTCTCTGACAACTTTTCCTTAGAAAAAGTGTGTCTCTGACAACTTTTCCTTAGAAAAAGTGTGTCTCTGACAACTTTGCCTTAGAAAAAGTGTGTCTCTGACAACTTTTCCTTAGAAAAAGTGTGTCTCTGACAACTTTTTCTTAGAAAAAGTGTATCTCTGACAACTTTTCCTTAGAAAAAGTGTGTCTCTGACAACTTTTCCTTAGAAAAAGTGTGTCTCTGACAACTTTTCCTTAGAAAAAATGTGTCTCTGACAACTTTTCCTTAGAAAAAGTGTGTCTCTGACAACTTATCCTTAGAAAAAGTTGGCCTCTGACAACTTTTCCTTAGAAAAAGTTGGCCTCTGACAGCTTTTCCTTAGATAAAGTTTGTCTCTGACAACTTTTCCTTAGAAAATGTTTGTCCTGACAATTTTTCCTTAGAAAAAGTGTATCTCTGACAACTTTTCCTTAGAAAAAGTGTGTCTCTGACAACTTTTCCTGAGAAAAAGTTGGCCTCTGACAACTTTTCCTTGGAAAAAGTTGGTCTCTGACAACTTTTCCTTAGAAAACTGACAACTTTTTCTTAGAAAATGTTGGTCTCTGACAACTTTTTCTTAGAAAATATTTGTCCTGACAATTTTTCCTTAGAAAAAGTTGGTCCTGACAATTTTTGGTTGGTCTCTGACAACTTTTCCTTAGAAAAAGTCGCTTTCTGAGAACTTTTCCTTAGAAAAAGTTGCTCTCTGACAACCTTTCCTTAGAAAAAGTTGCTCTCTGACAACTTTTCCTTAGAAAAAGTTGCTCTCTGACAACTTTTGTTTAGAAAAAGTTGCTCTCTCACAACTTTTCCTTAGAAATAGTTGCTCTCTCACAACTTTTCCTTAGAAAAAGTTGGTATCTGACAACTTTTCCTTAGAAAAAGTTGGTATCTGACAACTTTTCCTAAGAAAAAGTTGGTCTCTGACAACTTTTCCTAAGAAAAAGTTGGTCTCTGACAACTTTTCCTAAGAAAAAATTGGTCTCTGACAACTTTTCCTAAGAAAAAGTTGGTCTCTGTCAACTTTTCCTAAGAAAAAGTTGGTCTCTGACAACTTTTCCTAAGAAAAAGTTGGTCTCTGACAACTGTTGGTCTCTGACAACTTTTCCTAAGAAAAAGTTGGTCTCTGACAACTTTTCCTAAGAAAAAGTTGGTCTCTGACAACTTTTCCTAAGAAAAAGTTGGTCTCTGACAACTTTTCCTAAGAAAAAGTTGGTCTCTGACAACTTTTCCTAAGAAAAAGTTGGTATCTGACAACTTTTCCTTAGAAAAAGTTGGCCTCTGACAACTTTTCCTTAGAAAAAGTTGGCCTCTGACAACTTTTCCTTAGATAAAGTTGGTCTCTGACAACTTTTCCTAAGAAAAAGTTGGTCTCTGACAACTTTTCCTAAGAAAAAGTTGGTCTCTGACAACTTTTCTTTAGAAAAATTTGCTCTCTGTCAACTTTTCCATAGAAAAAGTTGTTCTCTGACAACTTTTCCTTAGAAAAAGTTGCTCTCTCACAATTTTTCTTTAGAAAAAGTTGCTCTCTCACAATTTTTCTTTAGAAAAAGTTGCTTTCTCACAACTTTTCCTTAGAAAAAGTTGCTCTTTCACAACTTTTCCTTAGAAATAGTTGCTCTCTCACAACTTTTCCTTAGAAAAAGTTGGTATCTGACAACTTTTCCTTAGAAATAATTGCTCTCTCACAACTTTTCCTTAGAAAAAGTTGGTATCTGACAACTTTTCCTTAGAAAAAGTTGGTATCTGACAACTTTTCCTAAAAAAAGTTGGTCTCTGACAACTTTTCCTAAGAAAAAGTTGGTCTCTGACAACTTTTCCTAAGAAAAAGTTGGTCTCTGACAACTTTTCCTAAGAAAAAGTTGGTCTCTGACAACTTTTCCTAAGAAAAAGTTGGTCTCTGACAACTTTTCCTAAGAAAAAGTTGGTCTCTGACAACTTTTCCTAAGAAAAAGTTGGTCTCTGACAACATTTCCTAAGAAAAAGTTGGTCTCTGACAACTTTTCCTAAGAAAAAGTTGGTCTCTGACAAATTTTCCTTAGGAAAAGTTGGTCTCTGACAACTTTTCCTAAGAAAAAGTTGGTCTCTGACAACATTTCCTAAGAAAAAGTTGGTCTCTGACAACTTTTCCTAAGAAAAAGTTGGTCTCTGACAACTTTTCCTTAGGAAAAGGTGGTCTCTGACAACTTTTCATTAGGAAAAGGTGGTCGCTGACAACTTTTCATTAGGAAAAGGTGGTCTCTGACAACTTTTCCTTAGAAAAGTGTGTCTCTGACAACTGTTCTTTAGAAAAAGTGTGTCTCTGACAACTTTTCCTTAGAAGAAGTGTGTCTCTGACAACTTTTCCTTAGAAAAAGTTGGTCTCTGACAACTTTTCCTCATAAAACGTTATTCTCTGACAACTTTTCTTACAAAAAGTTGGTCTCTGACAACTTTTCCTTAGAAAAAGTTTGACTCTTACAACTTTTCCTTGCAAAAAGGCTGTCTCTGAGAACTAAAACGAGGGTATAATAATTTCGATTAAAAAGAACAAATAAAACTTATTTGATTTCCATCCGTCATGCGAACGAAAGCACTCTAGTGTACGATCTCAAAGTCTCACAAACTCTGCATGGTGTTTTCAGCAAAAATTCGCAAATCGTATCTCAGAAATAATCAACAAAATTAACAGCTGAATTTCCAAACAAACCACCTTTATTGCCACATAATCAATAATTATGGGCAATATTGATAAATATCTTACCACACCCTCATGAAATTAACCACAAAATAAATAAAATAATATACAATATTCTGCAAACATATTTTAAAATTATTACCTATAAATTCGTCATTATTTCACGTTGTCTACTCGAGTATATGGGGGCGCAGAAAATTGCCCTTCATCCTTTTACACCTTGAAGGCCAAGTGCAAAAATCAACCCTTTTCCCCAAAAACTACCCTTATAAAGAGTTGCTGGAGGAAGGGGCGCAGTTGTTTGAAAATAATTAGATTTTCTATGGTGAAGTGCATGTTATTGTCTTCGAATCCTTTTGGCAAATCTGGAGAATTTCTATTGCTTTACTTTCTTTTGTTGAATCCTTTGAATGTTTTCTTTTCCTAGCTTGAATTCATCCATTGTCTCCTAGAGTTGAATGTGTGGCTATGTCCTTTGTAAGGAGATTAATTTCGCCAAATTTTATTGGCTTTTGTTTAAATTTTCCAAGACGACGATGATCATTTATCTTTCTGTATTCTTTTCCTTGATGAAAGGGGTTTCTAGTTTTTCTTTGTTTTGAAGAGTTTTTTAGGCGGTTGTTTTGCTTTGAAATTTAAATCCTTTGACTTTCTCCGTTGAATATCAGCGCAGAATAATTAACTTGAGTAGATAAAACTCTTTTGGTAAAGAGTACTCAGTATTCCAAAAAAATCCTTGATCCAGCTGCGTAAAATCTTGCCGCCAAAGATTCAAATCAAAAGGATGGCTTTCTGAAGAGATGAAAAAAAAAAAACTGGCGCTTTGTCAAGAAACTGGAGACAATGAAAATAACTGTAAGAAAAATACAGTAAACTTTCTGGAGCAGCTGTAGGATTAAAGCAGTACCCTCAGATAATCCTTGAAACTTCAAGAGATAAAGATATCTCAGCATCAATGTCTTGTGTCCTTTGTATAATAACATTATTCGAAAAATTTTTTGGGCAAAAAGGTTTAAGAGTTTTAAATTATATTCTTAATTAGTTATGTATTTTACAGAAATCTTACACGGAGTTAGTTAGTCTCAGAAATGCTATATACATATCTCATTAGTTCAACGGGAAGTTCTGAATGTTTTTCATCTCCAGACTCTATGGCAGCACCAGGGATTGTGCAGGCTACGTGTGTTCGTGTATAGGATACCAGTCTTACCTACCTTCAAATCGAATCAACCAAAACCGAAAATATTTTGGAATTTTTAAATAGGAGCTAAGTTTAATTCGAGGAACTACATCAGTTCAGAATCGAAATCACAATAAGTATACTCCAAAGACCTAGGGCAACCTATGGCACGCAGGATACCATAAAATCCTTGAAATGAGTATAACTGAACTCAATAATTACCCTTGACATCCGCAAGTTCTTATAAGAAGATGGCTGAGCGGTTTCAATTTCACCGGCTACGGTTACTAAGCCTAGTCTATAAACCATGGACATCTTAATAAACTCTCCCATGGACTGCATACAATTTTCCACAGATTTGATCTGTGAGGCACTAATGCTGGCTGTAGCTTAATCAGCGAACATTGCTGATATCAATTATGGATGTTTCGCTTAGGATTAAATGTCGCGACCAACGAATTCTGCAGAAAGTGTGGAGACGAAGAGAAGGATGAGTGCATGAAACTCTTCCAATGTATGCGATCTGCCATCTCGAATAGGAGATCTATGGATGAATCATTAAAATACCTCTTATATATGCTCGTCCTTTTCGAATGAAATGAGAGCTGCGCTCCTATCTCTTTAGGAAAATCTCCTAAGATTTCGATAAGCGAACTTATGAGATTTTTAAGTCAATCACAATGATTTAACGAGAGGGTCTCGAAATTCGTAATCTCAGGGCGCTTTAGCATCACCACTCAGTACAGACTACCACTCGTACCTTGCCTAACCTACTTGAATTTTTGCTTAAGCTTTTCTATTGCCTCCGTTCATGTAAAATTAGGACCAAGTAATGGGAATAATATTTAGACTTGTTCATTTTGCATTGAACTGGAGTGGGACAGAGCCACACAATTTCTTTGTCACTGACAGGAAAGAATGGAACAGCCAGTATTCCCGCCTGTAGAGGTGTGTGGATTTATTTTCTGATGGTTGCAAATTTAATGGTCAATTGGACTTCGAGATCTACTCGGAAGAGCTAGGCACACAAGCTGCCATAAAATCTTTGAATTCAGTGTCTTCGAACTCAGTAACTATCCGTAACATCAGCAGATCTCATAATAAGCTGGCTGAGGAGTTTAAATTCTCCGTGATAAGGGCATGATGTGGCCCTGCCTATCGCTCTGCAATCGTTATAAATGACGGATGTTTCTCTAATCGTGAACTAGGGTGCAGGACCACAGAGATATGTGTTAGAATGCCTTAAACGACATATATAAGTTCTTCGGAAAAAGGTCAATAAGTCAACGTAGGACTGGCGGATATCAGTCAGGGATTGCATACATTCCAGAGATCGGTGGCGCTGCCTAAAATTTAAACGGTCCCATACTCTGCAGTCGTTTTCAAAACCAAGTCATTCGCTAATGCGGCACGCAAGCTGCCATAACATCATCATTCCTGAACTCAATAAATATATATGACATCCATAATGACCCAGCTGAGTAGTTTAAATTCAACCTGCTATGGTTGCCAGGCCTATTTGCTAGACATTGGACAACTTTGCACATTCCAAGGGATCTTCCTAGACCTACTCAAACGAGATGCAAAACTCATACTAGAGGAAAAGGCCTATGGGACACTAATTATGAGTAGACATTAATCAAAGATTATGTACATTCCTGATATATGTGGCCCTGCCTATTGCTCTGCAATCGTTATCAATGACGGATATTTCGCCAATCGTGTCCGGATGACCTATAAAACCCACCTGAATTTGGTGCAGGGCCTCAGAGACATTCCAGGGAAGGAACTAGACTAGGGAAAATTTTACACATTCCAGGGAATCTAGGAACTGTGAGAATACATTAAGCAACCTTGAACAACTCTATATATTCCATTCAGGATTATATACATTCCTGATACCAGTGGCCCTACCTAAGATGCTGCTATCGTTATCAAAACCGGATGCTTTGCTAATGATGTTAGGGTCACAGAGACATTCCATAGGTGGAACTGTAGAGCAGATGAACCTGCTAGGGTTAAATTTATACATCACTATGGAAATGCTTCTAGACGTTTCTAAACCAGGTAATTCGTAAATAATGGTGCCAGTCATGACGAGACACTATTCAATCAGCTAGATTAAGAGTTGCGACCAATAAGTTCCTGCAGAAACTGTGGAGACAAAGAGGAGGAGGGGTCCATAAAACTTCTCCTAAGTATGTGCCCTGCCATTTTCAATGGATGCGTTGATGCTGGATTGACCATAATCATAGATTATGTACATTACTGATACCTGTGGCCCGGTAATATGCTGCTATCGTTACCAAGACCGCATGTTTTGCTAATGATGTTCGTCATCACAGATGACCTTAAAATCCATCTAGGTTTAGGTTAGGGTGGCAGCCGTATATTTTTTATACAAGCTCACATAGACCAGTTTAGGTCCCTAGTGTTACCACGGGCTGAAATGCCCCTCATCAAAACCAACCTGTTTGATATACAAATTTATCGATAGTTCGAATATCGGTACTGGAAAGATTTGTTAGGCTGCCTAGAAAGGCCGACCCCAGTATGTCCAATCGTCGTTTACTCAGAGCGGGGCAGTCGCATAGAGAGTGTTCAATGCTCTCCACTTCTTCCTCATCTCCACAGCTTCTGCAGAAGTCATTAGAGTCAATACCCAATCTTTGTTCGCCGATCAAGCGGTGTCCCGTCAGAACTGATACTAACGTAGACAATCTTTGCCTCTCTATTGCGAGGAGATATTTTGATCTTCTCAGGTCATACCTTAGCCAGATTTGTCTAGCTACTCTGCAGGTGCCGATTTCTGTCCATCTTTCGTGCATAAGCCAAAGCTTACACATGGATAGTGGCGCACCAATATATGCAAATACTTCGAGAATTCTTTTTAATGTCGTCCCTTTCCTAGCAAGTTCATCTGCTTTGTAGTTCCCCGGGATATCCCTATGCCCAGGCACCCATATGTGTTGTATATTAAACTGCTCAGCCATCTCGTTAAGAGATCTGCGGCAGTCGAGGGCTGTTTATATGGTATATAGTCCACCCGGTCGGTTACCATAGCACTACACTTTGATATCCTCATGTGACCGTAGTTCTTGTACCTCCACATTGATAGGCAGTTTAATCTTATTGCCGCTTTGGTTGCAACTTCTCTCGCCACAATATTAATCGACAGTATATGGAGTAGGGCTTGTAGAGACTCGGTCGCTGTAGTCCTTAAGGCCCCGCTTATGCTGAGGCAGGCTGTTCTCTGAACCTTTGTTAGTAGGTTGGTGAATGTTAGGTAAGTAAAGTCACAGAGACATTCCGCAGGAGGAACTGTAGAGCAGATGATCCTGCTAGGTATAAATTTACACATCCCAGGGAAACTTGGATCCATAGAAATGCCTCTACCGTTTTCCGTTTTTTTTACCGGTATTTAGCTAATGGTGCCCATCATGACGGGACACTGTTTAATTAGCGAGATTAAGAGTCGCGACGAACGAGTTCTGCAGATACGTTGGAGATAAGGAGGAGGAATCCATAAAACTCCTCCTAAGTATATGCCCTGCCCTTTTGAATAGAAGCGCTTTTCTGGGCTAATATTTCTGTAGAGAAAGCTCCTAAAACGTGAAATTTCCTAACACTTTCATAGGCGAACTTAGTGGCATTTTTAAGGCAATCACAATGTTTCAACAGTCGTTTAAGAGTCGCGACCAACGAGTTCTGCAGATACGGTGGAGATAAGGAGGAGAAATCCATAAAACTCCTCCTAAGTTTTTTTACCGGTATTTAGCTAATGGTGCCCATCATGACGGGACACTGTTTAATTAGCGAGATTAAGAGTCGCGACGAACGAGTTCTGCAGATACGTTGGAGATAAGAAGGAGGAATCCATAAACCTCCTCCTAAGTATATGCCCTGCCCTTTTGAATAGAAGCGCTATTCTGGGCTAATATTTCTGTAGAGAAAGCTCCTAAAACGTGAAATTTCCTAACACTTTCATAGGCGAACTTAGTGGCATTTTTAAGGCAATCACAATGTTTCAACAGTCTTTTAAGAGTCGCGACCAACGAGTTCTGCAGATACGGTGGAGATAAGGAGGAGAAATCCATAAAACTCCTCCTAAGTATATGCCCTGCCCTTTTGAATAGAAGCGCTATTCTGGGCTAATATTTCTTTAGAGAAAGCTCCTAAAACGTGAAATTTCCTAACACTTTCATAGGCGAACTTAGTGGCATTTTTAAGGCAGTCACAATGTTTCAACGGTAGGGTCTAGAGGTTCGTCATTCGGTTCCGGTATAATTGAACCTAACCACCCTACTGTATTAATTCTTGAATTTGTGTAAAATCTGAGCCAGGTGAAGGAAGTCAGATTTAAATCAGTTTAACATGATTTTTATAGACATTGACAATATTTCTAAGTAAATAATATCCTTGACAAATTTGTTGATCCATGTCTACCACTGCTAGAGAATAGTTTCTAAATCTTTTGCAAACATTTTCTCTCTAAATCCTTTCCAAATATCCTTTCCTTGAAAGAATGCAAACCTAATCAATTAGTCTTGGTCAGCTTGCATTGAACTGGACACAAAGCCAGAGCATTTACGAGATAATGACAATCGCATAGAGTGTTAAGCAAACAAATCATCCGACAAAAAAGTGATAACGCGGAAAAACTAAGAACGAAAAAAAACAATGGTTCCGCATTCCAACCAAATGTTTTTTACGCAAACTTCACAACACACCACACCTTTCACATTTACTTCATTATCTGAATGCACCACTGTCTGTCTGCTTTCTATGAAGATACGAGTACTAAGCCAGACTGAGACTAACGATGTGTGCGATCTGATCCTCAAGAACATCGCTTAGGGTATAGGGTGCAGGATTACGCAGTACCAGACGCGCAGACAAATGATAAATTGCAGACAAGAGTTGAGAAACCGTAACATCCCTAATCTAATCCCATCTAATCTAGTAAGGACTAGACTAGACCTAATGCACTCTGCGGTGATGGTATTTTATGCTCATTTGAAACGCTTTATTAAGAAATAAAAAACGCAGATAAGCAATCAGCAGGTAGTTTGGTTCTTTTGCTTTTTTTCGGAGGAATGACAAAAGGACCTGTAGGAGAAGGACCTGCATAAAATTGAAGATACTAGTTTCTTTTCTCGTCCTAAGATTTTTTTAATTTTTGGCATTTTATCTTAGTTGTAAGTGAAGTAGGATAAATACAAATTACACTATAGTTTGGAAGATTTTTTAACTGTTATTTCAAACAAAAATCTTGAATAAAAACGCAGAAAAAAATATAAAACACAACGATTAATTGGCTTATAAATATAAAGCAGATGTAATGTAGACTTGAAGTCA
Organism: Eudasyphora cyanicolor; assembly: GCA_963930755.1. NCBI lineage: Eukaryota > Metazoa > Arthropoda > Insecta > Diptera > Muscidae > Eudasyphora > Eudasyphora cyanicolor. The sequence goes on along the minus strand of OZ005734.1, from coordinate 54,909,908 downwards.
TGGAATATGGAACTTCTGCTCCTTGACGGAGCCCTGCGGCCTCCAAACAGAACAGTGATCTTATTAATTGGAATTGCAAAAAGAATCTCACAACAATTTCGAAACCAAGAAATTTTATTAAGCACATTCAACATGCCTACCATAATGCTCCGAACGACTGAGACTATTCTGCAATATGCACCCACAATGTGCAAAATAACAATTCCTGTTTTATAATCAGCAAGGATTTATGCACAAGTATCACCTGATTCCCTACGCCAATGAAGAACATGAAAATGTGCAAAAATGCAACCAAAATAGCAGTGAAAATGCATAAAATTAATGCATTTATTTTGAGGGGATTTTCGGCAGCTGCTCGCCGCGTTCTTTATGTCATTAGCTTAGTAAACCTTGGCTAATGTGCTTAAAGACTCTCGTCCCGATCATAAAAGTCAACGCTGATGACCTTTCGAATTTTTAACACGCGTTCGAGTTTTTTTTTATCCGATCCTTTGAATGCAGACAATGTTCGCATATGCCCCGAATTAGTCGGCGACATTCGTAATAAATGATAACACACGCGCAGAAAGAGATGGAGGAGGGGATGGCGAGTGACTCAATCATCGTGTGATGTTAGTACAATCATTCATTCATCCTGCCAACCAACCAATCTTCCATTCCATTGACTTCAAGTCATTGATGAGCGGAGAGTAGAATGTGCGCATGCGTATGTGACAACGCATCATTATTGTTATCATCATTGACATTTACTTTACGCGCTTGTCACATCTGGCGCACATGCGCTATAAATCATAAAAGAGAACTTTTTAAAGTAACGTGAAGAGACTTATAAAATAAAAGAATTGGAAGAATTGAAAATGAGTGACTGTCTCCACGAATGGATGGATGAATGGCTCGACAATGCACAGTGGTTGCAAACCATTGAATAAACTATAAATGTGAGTTTAATATAAGTTTTAATAATAGGTTTAGGTTTAGGTTTAGGTTTAGGTTTAGGTTTAGGTTTAGGTTTAGGTTTAGGTTTAGGTTTAGGTTTAGGTTTAGATTTAGGTTTAGATTTAGATTTAGGTTTAGGTTTAGGTTTAGGTTTAGGTTTAGGTTTAGGTTTAGGTTTAGGTTTAGGTTTAGGTTTAGGTTTAGGTTTAGGTTTAGGTTTAGGTTTAGGTTTAGGTTTAGGTTTAGGTTTAGGTTTAGGTTTAGGTTTAGGTTTAGGTTTAGGTTTAGGTTTAGGTTTAGGTTTAGGTTTAGGTTTAGGTATAGGTTTAGGTTTAGGTTTAGGTTTAGGTTTAGGTTTAGGTTTAGGTTTAGGTTTAGGTTTAGGTTTAGGTTTAGGTTTAGGTTTAGGTTTAGGTTTAGGTTTAGGTTTAGGTTTAGGTTTAGGTTTAGGTTTAGGTTTAGGTTTAGGTTTAGGTTTAGGTTTAGGTTTAGGTTTAGGTTTAGGTTTAGGTTCAGGTTTAGGTAAGGTAGTCAACAAAAAATGAGACTTAGACTTAAACAAATAAATCTGGGCAGAGGACGTGAAGCCCAAGACCTTATGATGTCTAGTGGATACCAAAAGAAGATAGACATATTGATAATTAGAGAGCAATATAGGAGAACTGATAATTGTGCATGGTTTCAAGATAAACTAGGAAAAGCTGCGATAAGTGTATTGAACAGCAACATAATAGTGAGGAAAGTGAACGAAGAGCTGGAATATTTTGTGGTAACACAGACCAAAGGATGGAGGATTTATAGTTGCTACTTCTCACCCAGTGTTGAGATATCAGAGTTCATTATGGCTCTTGATAAATTGGCTGCAGACATTCGAAAAAGTGACACTCCAGTGCTGATTTTAATGCGAAATCCCCGGAATGGGGGTGTGATGTCCTTGACCGACGAGGAGAAGCAGTAGGCGACATGATTTCGTGTCTTGGATTGATATGCCTAAACAGAGGAAGCTCCCATACGTTTAGAAGGGGATCAACGGGCTCAATTATTGATTTAACCTTTGCGTCTTCATCAGTCGCGAGGAAAACCCTTACCTGTCAAGTTTTAGAGGACGAAACGTTAAGTGATCATCAATATATTTCAATCGAAATTGATATGCATACGTGTGATTCAAAACCCATGGAACCAAGGCCGCGATGGAATTCAAACAACATTGATATCGATGCATGTAAAAATGTACTTCTTGACTATAAGTCTAGAGTAACTACCACAGAAATAATTGAATCCGGAGACGTGGATGAAATATCATTATACTTGAACGAGATACTTAATGATACATGTAACGCCGGAATGTCAAAAGTTAACAAAATTAGACGGAAACCTGCATACTGGTGGAACAGAGATATAGCCGTATTGAGAAAAAACTGTCACAAATCAAAACGTCTAGCAAGAAGACATAAAGGTAATGACTACTAAATGGAGCAATACAGACACTCTAGAAAAATTCCAAGGCGCGCTATAAAGGATGCCAAAAGAAAAGCCTGGGAAGATCTTTGCAAAGAAATAAACTGTGATCCGTGGGGCCTCCCATATCGTATAGTAATGAAGAAGGTTGGAAATAACCGACAGATACCAGGTATAACAGATCCAATTTGGGCAAAAACAATTGTAAATTCGCTTTTCCCCAAAGTAGAAGATAATAATACATTGTCGTCTATCTCAACGAGTTCAGTAAATGAAACCATCTCTGATAACGAAATCAAGTAAAAATGTGGAAAACTATAAAAGCGGAAGGCACCTGGCCCAGATGGAGTACCGAATGAAATCATCGCCGTACTGGGAGAATACTGGCCTGAACTACTAGCGTATGTATACAACCTATGTCTTGTGATTGGCATATTTCCAAAAGAATGGAAGAAACAAATTCTAGTTTTGCTGCGCAAAGGAGATAAGCCTTTGGACAAAGCGTCATCCTATAGACCACTCTGCCTGTTAAACACAGCTGGGAAATTCCTAGAGCGTCTAGTACTTGACAGACTCGAAGAAGAGTTGAAAGACAGAGGAGGATTTTCATCAATGCAATTTGGTTTCGTTAAAGGAAAATCAACTCTTGATGCAATTTTTGAAGTCGTCCGATTTACGGAGATATCGAGAGCGCACAAACATTTCTGCGTAATAGTAACGCTAGATATTAAGAATGCTTTTAACACTGCGAACTGGAATATAATAAAAAATTCAAATTCAATACAGATAATGGTATGGAAGAGTACAATGTGTCAGCAGGCGTTCCTCAGGGGTCAATACTAGGACCGTTCTTATTGAATTTAATGTATGACGAGTTGTTGAGATTAAAATTACCCAAAAATTGCAAGCTTGTTGGATATGCCGATGACGTAGCTTTGGTGGTGCCGCAATCATCAACAGCTGTAGTGGCAATAACAACCAATGACTGCCTTAGCAAAATTAGCACGTGGCTGAGATCAAATAAATTAAAACTTGCAGCTGAAAAGACGGAGGCGATAATCGTGACGGACAAGCGGGTTTTTTCATTGCCGAAATTGGAAGTAGAAGGACATGAAGTTCAATTTAAAAAAAGTTTGCGATACCTTGGAGTAGAGCTAGACGGTAGAATGTCTTACGATGTACATATTAAACTTGTCGCCGAAAAGGCACTGAAGACGGCATCGAAACTCACACAAATAATGCCAAACATGAGGGGCCCTGGTCAGACGACACGTAAACTAATAGCCAGTGTAGCGTTTGCGCAAATGTTATATGGTGCTCCAGTTTTCGGCGATACCGTTTGTAATAACACCACGCTTCTAAAAAAAGTAAATAAAGTACAGAGGATGTCGACACTGCGAATCATTTCGGCGTACCGCACAGTTTCCACAGCTGCTGCATCGGTACTCAGCCAATGTACCTAAAACTGAGAGAAATCAAAGAAATTTACGATGAGAGGAAACTATTGAACACATCGAATATACATCTCGAAACAAATAGGATAAAGAGACAGGCAAGGACTCGCCTATATCATAGATGGCAACATATATGGGATAATGAGGACAAAGGAAGGTGGACGCATAAACTAATTCCTAACATAGAAAAATGGTTGGAACGAAAATACGGCGAAGTAAATTATTATCTTACACAAGCGCTGAGTGGACATGGAAATTTCGCAGCTTATTTATATAAATTTAAAATAAGAGAAAGTCCCATGTGTGATATGTGCGGCAATATGGAAGATACAGCTGAACACACTGTTTTCGAATGCAATTTTTGGTCGGAACGACGGGAAATATTGAATAGTTCACTTTAAATGAATATAACCCCAACAAACTGGTAGCCATAATGCTGGAAAATGAAACAAACTGGGCCAAATGCTCGACGTTTATTGGAAATGTAATGCGGTCGAAACAGATTTACCAAGAAACGCATACTCTGAACCCCTAATCTAAAAAAATAGGACGGGGGTATAAGAGAAGGATGAGGCTTGAAAGTAGCATAATATGAACCCACCCCGAAGTAATGCGAAAGCGGTCCCGGGGTGGTGGTTCCTGCGTAGGACCACTAGTTGATAGCGCGCTATCACTACGTCCATAAAAAAAAATAAAAAAATAAAAGGTTAAGGTTAAGGTTAAGGTTTAGGTTTAGGTTTAGGTTTAGGTTTAGGTTTAGGTTTAGGTTTAGGTTTAGGTTTAGGTTTAGGTTTAGGTTTAGGTTTAGGTTTAGGTTTAGGTTTAGGTTTAGGTTTAGGTTTAGGTTTATGTTTAGGTTTAGGTAAGTTTATGGAGTAGGTTAAGGTTTGGGTTTAGGTTTATGTTTAGGTAAGTTTATGGATTAGGTAAAGGTTTGGGCTTAGGTTTCCGGAACGTCTCACATAGTCTATGTACTGCATTGTTATACCACTGGAGCGTGAGGATATTCCTAGTCACTCCCCTTGAACCAATTTGCCTTAGAAAGCTCGAGAGTTGGCGGATTTTATCATCAGTCAAGATTACTAAATCATCAAAGAAATGAGATATGATATCTGGCCGCATTTTAGAGCGAGGGTGCACAGACACAGAAGGTTTTTTATTGAATACCTCTTCCTTCTCTTCATCACCACAGAATCTGTCATTTAGCAATACCTTAAATTTCACTACGTGTCATACAATGAGGCAGTGACGCTTCATGAGAGACATGACATGTGAGACAATTCCAGGGTCGATAACGACAGTTGGGCTTTGATACTTTTGGAGTTTAGGCAGGGCCTCAGCACCCTGGAAAGTATGCAGTTTCTTGAAATTTATTGTCTGAGTAAATACCCATATATTCCAGTTCACCTGCAACATTTAGAGTAGCTCCTAGTCTGCAAGTTTGTCTGCTTTTCATTTCCGGGAACCTACCGATAGACCGGTCACAAATCAGGTGAATTTTGAACCGATTTAAGAAATCTGTGACAATCTTGCAAAGTTCAAAAGTTCTCGGATATTAAAAAGATGGGCTACGGTAGCATGCCGTCTTCAGAAAAGAACGGGACACAGACAGTATTACATTGAATACTCCCTCTCCTCTTAGTCTCCGCAGAATCTGCAAAAGTCGTTTCGCAAGATCAAGACCCGTCATACGAGACACGATAAGTGGGACAGGTCCGGTCTCGATAATGACACCAGGGATTTGATGGAATGTATGCAGTTTCTGTCTAGTGACATCCTGCCAGTTATATCTCTCAAGTAGAGCCTGTAGGCCGAAAGAGGAATGTCCACATATTCCTGTTCCCTGAAAAGTGTTAGGTAGTTCCTAGTGATCAAAGTTCATCCTCTTTACAGATTCTGGAATGGCACCCAAATCAGGTGAATTTTGAACTAATTTAAGAGATCTGCGACAGTCGAGCAGTTGAATGTTTCCAGGGAAGTTATGCCTGACTATCAGATAAATTATTGCTACCGACTTTAGTCATAACATTACTTTACGGTTCTTGTGATGCCTCTGTAATAGCTAATATTTCTATCTGATAAACTCTACATTGACGTGGCAGTCTTTTTGCAATGGATAACTCTAGTTCCTTCAAAAAGACACCAACGCTCAATTGGATGTTGAGTATTAAACCGTCTGGATAGAAGTTCACGAATCTTCTATATCCAGGGACGCGACCATGCCATTCTGATCTACCAGGTAAAAAGACCTAGTGTCTGGTAAAGTGGCATATTTTTTTATTTAGATTGGCAACTACTTTCTGTTAACATTTCTTGATGTTCGGTTCAGACGTTTGGCCATCTATATTTATGTTTCTGTCTCTTTTTTTCCATATCTAACCACTGTGTCATCTATGAATGAAACGGATCTGATGGATGATTTTCCTGGCGACAAAGCAGGATACGCATATGTCCTCATACAGCATACTTTGTTTTTTCTAGTTTCTTTTCATTATTATTAATCTAAGAATATAGGAGCACATATGCGACGACTACAACTACTAAAAAAATCATCCTGTAAAAAATACAACACAACAGATAATTCTTATAGGAGAGTCCTCGTGTCGTGACTGACCTTGACATTGTTTTTAATTTCTTTTTATCTAGTTCTCTATGCTCGTTATGCGTAGCCGGAGTGTAGGTATGTGTTTATGACATCTAAAGGACATTGCTAACACATTTCAGCATTTCTTGCTCTCGGCACATACGAGTACACCTCCATATTGCCTGAAGTGTGTACTAAGTATCCTGTGTCCTTTTTTTAAGTGCGTGTCTGTCGGTCTGTTCGTCTGTCCCCGAAGACTGTACACGCTATCCTATCCTGCTTAAAAAAGTGTAAGAACAGGCGCAGATGTTTTTGCCAAGGAGCACAAAAACAACATAGTCATGCACCACGCATGATCAATTCGTTTTTTCCATCTCCTCCTTATTCTTTTTCTGGCAGTTGAAATTCTCGTACAATGTTGGCCTCTTCCTTTTGTTCGGGAGCATGCATTCGTCCTTTTTATCATAGCAATTGTCTTCAGAGACTTTGTCGGTGTGTGCGTGTGTGTTTCTGCTCTATGAAATGCGTTTCTTTCTTGTAAAAAAAAACTCTAAGGAAACTATTGTTTAGGAATTTCTTTTCTTCGGGATTTTTTATTATCCTTTTATAGAAAATCGTCTTTTTATAAGGAAATAATAGTATTAACAATAAGATTATTTTATTTTTTGGTCATTGTTGAAAAGTTAGTCTTCCTTATCTTTGTTGCTTTGGCGAACGGCTATGGAATGATGGTTTATCGAAGAAGTACAGCATCGTTAGTGGATATTTAATATTATTTATCCAGTCTCGTAGCCATCGCCTCGTTCATCGCTTCAAAAATTTCTAAAAACTAATTGAACTAGAGATAACATTTAAAGTAAACTTGCACATTTTTGTCGTGTTGGCTGACTGCACTTGATAATGAAATATATATATAACCAAAACTTGTAATGCATTTTCTTGATGTAATTCCTATTTTTCTAATAAATTCTAATAAATTTTTTAAATTAGTTAAATTGTTAAAACACATTTTCAAAATTTTCCCGTGATATTTAAACATCTGTAAAATTTCACAAAATTTAAATATTGCATTTACAATTTTATAATTTTATTGACAAAAAATTACTTATTTTAATTTTATAATAAAGAAGTATGAACGGTTCTACTTTCGACCGGGACGAATTTTATATACCCTCCGGCATGGATTGCATTAAAATCTGTAACAAATTCTTTTTAAAAAACCAGTAAGGAAAGACAGAAAGTCGGACAGGGCTGACTATATTATACTCTACACCTCCGTACCAATTCACAAAGGGACATTGCGATCTTAATTTTTAATAATTAGTTTAATTTCAGTTATGAAACACCACATTAGAGCTTATTCCATGGATAAATTGCAGATGTTGATTATAATAGAAACCTGTAAAGAAAGACAGAAAGTCGGGCGGGACCAAGCATATAATACCCTACCGCTTCCTAACCTCCTCCCGATTAACCCCAAATTAAGCAGTATTCGCACCTTAATTAAAAAACTTCTGTCAGCCACATTTTGTAATGATCGGAAATTTAGTACAACTTCTATAAAAAAAATCGTTTTGCCGAATTTCTTAATGATCGGATATAAAAGGGGGTTCCACGAATCCTTTAGTTCTCATCTATTCACAGGGTGGGGACTGTTCTAGATTTGCTGGAGTCTAACTGGTAGCATCTTCGGCTATGCAGTCTGACCAGAGCACTTAATCTGTTACCACGGAAGTTAGAAAAGCCCTTGGAATGCAGGTTCCGGCCTGACTTTTGTTGAGGTCACTTTTGGATGTAACGTGGTGTCTGTGGTTGAAAACAAAATCGCTGGGACAGAATAGTCTCGGATGTGGAGTTGCTAACAAACCGTGTGCCATGACCCATAGAATGGCAAAGAGTTTTAGATGGGCTCCGCTCTTAACCAACGAGGAGGGCAAAAGTGTCCAGAAACACGCATGGTGTTTAATTCACCATGTTTAGTCCTATTGGATTGTAGTTATGGCACAAAATTTCAACCAAATCTAACCAAATTAATACAACACGTAATAAGTTATATGGATGGGACAAAAGGTCCGTTTGACCAAAATTTCCGTTTGACCGATTTGGTTGAAATGTTTTGTCATTAGTACTATCCAACAGGAGTAAACTTGGCGCAAGTTGCATCCCAATCGGAAAACATCGGTTTTAAAAATTGGCTCCCTTGACATGAAATCCCCCATAAACTAAACAGATTTTTATACCCTACACCACACTGTGGTACAGGGTATTAAGACTTTGTGCATTTGTTTGTAACGCCCAAAAAGAGAAGAAATAGAACCACAGTTTATTATTCCGATCGACTTAGAATCACTTTTTGAGCCGACTTAGCCATGTCCGTCTGTCTGTCCATGTATTCTTGTAATCAACGTGCAGGTCGTATGTATGGTTCGATTGTGATGAAATTTAGCACAGTGCTCCTTTTTGGCCCAAGGACGATCTCTATTGAAATTGGTCAAAATCGGTTCAGATTTAGATATAGCCCCCATATATATGTTACCCCCGACTTGACATGTAAGCGCTGTAGGAACTGTATTTATTTATTTGTTTATATGAATTATTACAATACAAAGAACATTTATATTCTACTTTTAAGGATTTTTAGGGAAAGGTTTGCATATGGCTTAATGTTTGCAGCGACAGACAAGAGCCTCTGGTGGGAATCGAACTCACGACCCCCAAACTCATAGGCGAGTACGCTACCAACTTGCCTACTGGGGCGCTGAGGAACTGTATTTTACATCACATCAGTACGAAATTCTCTTATTACATGAATGAACACTGCCAAATTCGGAGAAAATCGGTTCAGATTTAGATATAGTCCCCATACATATGTTACACACGATTTGATATGTAAGCGCTATAGAAACCGTGTTTTATATCCGATCAGTACGAAATTCGGCAGAGAGAGTTTTCTTATTCCATTAATGAACACTGCCAAATTCTTATCGCAATGCCCATTTTCGCATTGTAAGGGTGGTGTAGGGTATTATATAGTCGGACCCGCCCGACTTTCTGTCTTTCCTGACTGGTTTATTTCTATTGTTATTACTATTCCATACCAAATAAGAAGGTACATATATATTTAAACCTCCGTTCCAAAACATGCTAAGTACAAACTGGTAGTTTTTGAGGAGTGTGGTATGACCTTTACTATTTTGTGGATAACTTTTAATTGGCTTGACAGACAAGCACCACATTTTGACAGAATATAATTTGGAATTTAAAAATGCAATGTCCCTAAAACATCTAAGTCGACTTAGCATGTTTTGGAACAAAGTTCTATTACCCTGACATTTGTTATCGATAGATAACAAATGTCAGGGTAATAGAAGACTAAATATATCACCCACAGTCGAAAAAGTCACATCGTACAGGTACATATATATGGAGACTGAATATATATATATGGAAACTGAATCTGAAAAAAATTAAAAAAAAAAATAGGACTCATTCAAGTGCCTAGACACATGTGTCTGTTAAATTTTCAATTGGTCGAGGGAAAAATATAGCATCCGCAGTCGAAAAAATCAAATAAGAGCGCATGGAAATTAATTTTTTATAGAAAATTTAACTATAATTAAATTTTTCTAGAAAACTTCAGTTTTCTTAGATCTGTTTTCTGGCGATAAATGTAATTTTGCAAAACTAGAAATTCTGAGAAAACATGTTTTCTAGAAAAATTTAATTTTTAAGGAATTAAATTTCAACGAAATTTCCTAGAAATACTAGCTGGCCCAGCAGACATTGGCCTTTGATGCCGCTGTCGTCAGTGACTAAGTCATGCAGGACCAAAATCTCATATACTTTTCTTCAATGGATACATATGGGAAAACTTCGTTTACGACCTTATGCAAGAAAAGTTCCATGACAAAATGTTCGATAGAACTATATTGATGACAAACTGCAAGACAAAGTTGAAGATTGTCGGGCATGGCAATCCGTTGGCGACAAGTTCCGTAACAGCATCGTGCATCTCTTCGCGGAGTACACAAATAAGCGATAACGTCATTCATCCCAGGAAAAACTTGGTAAGTACATGTCATTGCCACTTGCATTACCAGGTAATGACATATCATTACCCTCTGCATTACATGTAGTCAACAAATAATGACTTACTTATATTGACATAAATATGTACTTATTTGTAAGTTATTTTAAGTCTGGTATTGTAAAATATGATATGAATAATCAACTTTTGTTTAATAAAAACTGTTGTTGCTGCATATTTTACAATACCCATCTTAAATTGACTTACAAATAAATATATATGTCAATATAAGTAAGTCATTATTTGTTGACTACATGTAATACAGAGGGCAATGACATGTCTTACATGCTAATGCAATGTAATGACATGTACTTACCATGTTTTTGATGGGAATATTCCGATTAAAAAATATGTCTCGTCTATTTAATTATATATGATAAATAAATGGTTATGAAAATCATTACTGGTAAGGTGTTATTCAACCCCTTATTAAAATGACGATAATAACTACTTATATGTTGGATCTTCGTAAGCGTGTGGGTAAGTAGTTATTTGTTAGCTCTTGGTATGCTTGCATGGAAGTACTTTCCTCCAATGTCATGCCCATGTAAAAATAATCTGAAGGGTGGCTAAATGGTAAGTCAATATTTCTTTTGAATTTCACTTACCCGCCAGGTTACCTGGTAATGAGAGTTTTTGCTGGGATAGTTTAGACGTCATCAAGCGCACTGTTTCAGCATTGCCACCGTAGCATAGTGGAAGCACGGCGATTAGTAATTCGGAGGTTCTGACTTCGAAGACAGATCCAAGACATTTCCAAATTATAACAAAATCGTATGAGAATTAGAAGGGACAAAGATTTTACTATCACATTAAACATTGCCATCAGCCTGAAGAAAAAAAATATATTTTTAATAATTTGTTGTACATTTGATGCAAGACATTGTCCACAAATTGATCGTCAATGATTTGCTACAAGACAATGTCTTGCACGACTTTTTTGGCACTTGTGTGAAAATGTCGTCGATGATTCTTTTTGCCTGTCCTCTAAGTGTCTTCAACGATTTATAAAGGGTCTTGCACCTGCTTCGGGTATGTTTAAGACATATTTCATTCAAAAATGCATACATACCGAGTTTCAGGACAAAATCATCAAAAAAATTTTTTATTGATCATATGTCCACTACAACGCCATCTACCGCCATCTAATCATACGTACACACTATTATCAAGACAAACCACACATACATTTTAAATTTCAATCAAATCGCTCTGGAAATGCGAATTTTGCAAATAAGTTGACTACTCCGCAATTTATTGCAGTGAAAATATTCTAAAACACAAATGACCCCAAACAGAATATATCGTTAAATTTTCAGTCCATTCGCTTTTATGGTTTCAGAGATCATGCGCTACTAACAAACGTACAAAGGAGTTTATATATACAAATTAAATGTCGAAGAAATTTTCTAGAAAAATAAATTTTCGTTAAATAATACAATAAAATTTTTTCCTAAAAATATATTTTTTCTAGAAAAATTCGATTCGAAGGAATTTTCTAGAGAAATTAAATTTTAACGAAATTTTCTAGAAATATTAAATATCTATGACATTATCTAGAAAAGCTAAGTTTTATTATTATTTTTTTTTTTGAAAAATACCGTATTTACATAATTTTTTAGAAAGGTTATTTTGACGAAAGCCTTCTAGAAAAATGAAACTTTCAAGAAAAAAATTAACTGTCAGTTTGGAAAGTGGCATAAATCCATTTGTTTTTAAAACATGATATAAAGGGTTTTGTGTTTCAATTCGTTTAAAAAGCTGCATGAATAATATAAATAAAATATTTATATACAGCTCATCACAAGACTTCAAATTTTCCACATTTTTCAATGGTGAATGTAGTTAAGACACTTTCAAAACAAACTTTCTTAATAAAATGTTTGTTTTAAAAGAGGCGTACACCATATTTCCTTTATAAAAATTTTCTTATAGAAACTAAATTTAATTATACCATTACTAGTTGTTAACAATCCGTTGAAAAAAGAAATGCATTTCTACACTCAAAAAATGTTTTCGTAAATTTTCATTGATTTTAAAAATCTTACTGCGAATGTTGAACATAGAGAAATTTTCTTTATGTATTGTTTTTTAAAATTTAATACAATTTTCTTACAGCAGATAAATATACCTATTCTTTCTAAAAATTACTTTTAATTAACAATATATATACAATATTTTATATTTATATAAAATATATAATAATATTTTTTTGTCAATTAATGTTTATGAAGAAAATGTGAATAAAATGCAATTTTATGCAATTTTTTTTAATTTTTGTTGCAGCTCATCAGACGAGTTACATTTAAATTGAGCTCAATAATAACACTATGCAACAAATGAACACTTTTTGAAGAATACACGAACCTGACTGTATTGCTTCGATTCTACTACCAAATGGTAGTATAACCCTATACTTAGTTTCGCGAGATTGGTGACCAATTTTTTTTTATGGGCCTCGAAAGATTCGGAATATCAGTGGACCCCTTGAAAAAAGGTGTCATCGGTTTTTGAGCAACAGCTACTTCAGACTTGGTGATAGCGCTTAACTATATTTTGCAATAATGTAGCTAAGAACACGTTGAACAAAGTCTGTTAACATTTCATGCCGAAAAATTTTGTTTTCATGCTCTTTTTTTCCAAAAACATAGGATTAAATTTATTTTTTTTTCACTTTTTTCGGCATAACTTTAAGGGATCGCTGATTTTTTACTAACAATATTTGGCAATATTGTAGCCACGGTAAATCTGAACAACTTTTATGAATAAATCAATACAATCTGAACGTGTCTAGGCACCTTAAATAGCTCAAAAATCCACACTGTACACCAAAAATGTAAGTATTTCACTGTTATGTAACAAAAATATATTTTTCTGGTATGGGGTATGTTTAGCAATTTTATAGAAAATATTAAGGCCAATATTTTTGTGGAAAATTTTAACCCTCTAGCTCCTCCACATAACTGTAATTTTTGGCCCCATTTTATCTAATCGTAAAAAACTCCCCTTAAAATGGGGAGGGCGGGTATGAAATGTTCTACAAAAATGTTCGCCATAAAATTTTACTATATGTGTCAGAACACACCAAAACCCAAATCTTAACACAAAAACCCAAAAAACGGTCAAATTCCAGTCAACAACGTTCTTTAATGGTATCTTCATTGCTTCAACCACTAGATCGTACGACTATCATTGATGCACGATCAGGAATTTGACCTTTTTTTGGTGTTTGTGTTATGTTTTGAGCTCTGGGGTGTTCTGACACATATAGTAAAATTTTATGGCGAACATTTTTGTAGAACATTTCATACCCGCCCTCCCCCTTTTAAGGGGTGTTTTTTACGATTTGTTAAAATGGGGCCAAAAATTACAGTTATGTGGGGGAGCTAGAGGGTTAAAATTTTCCACAAAAATATTGGCCTTAATATTTTCTATAAAGTTGCTGTACATGCCCTATTCCAAAAAAATATATTTTTGTTACATAACAGTGAAATACTTACATTTTTGGGGTACAATGTGGATTTTTGAGCTATTTAAGGTGCCTAGACACGTTCAGATTGTATTGATATGTTCATAAAAGTTGTTCAGATTTACCGTGGCTACAATATTGCCAAATATTGTTAGTAAAAAATCAGCGATCCCTTAAATATATTTTTGTTACATAACAGTGAAATACTTACATTTTTGGGGTACAATGTGGATTTTTGAGCTATTTAAGGTGCCTAGACACGTTCAGATTGTATTGATATGTTCATAAAAGTTGTTCAGATTTACCGTGGCTACAATATTGCCAAATATTGTTAGTAAAAAATCAGCGATCCCTTAAAGTTATGCCAAAAAAAGTAAAAAAAAAATAAATTTAATCCCATGTTTTTCGAAAAAAAGTGCAGGAAAACAAAAATTTTTTGGCATGAAATGTTAACAGACTTTGTTCAGCGTGTTCTTAGCTACATTATTGCCAAATATAGTTAAGCGCTATAACCAAGTCTGAAGTAGCTGTTGCTCAAAAACCGATGACACCTTTTTTCAAGGGGTCCACTGATTTTCCGAATCTTTCGAGGCCCATAAAAAGAAATTGGTCACCAATCTCGCCAAACTGAGTATAGGGTTATACTACCATTTGGCAGTAGAATCGAACCTATACCGTCAGATCCGTGTATTTTTTTCACTGTTGCACAGTGTAATTTAAAAATTGTATCAAATTGTAATATATTACTCATAATTTAGTAATAAATCATGAGTTCTGCAAAACAATACACAGGCTTCGAAATAGATGTTCCATGTCAAAGAACAAAATAAAGAAGATACTTTAAGAAGTATTTCTCTCAAAACCCCCGATTACACTTCTCATCACCTTGCCTCCGAAAAACTTCCACCAAAAATAATGGTATATCGTCGGCTTAATGCTATTTTGTTCCATACGCCATTTTGTATGATCGGAGAAAAACGCAATTTATTTTTTGAGTAAAAACGGGACTGAAGAGTTATACACTTTTTATTCCATAGGGTTCCCAACAGTATTTGTATTATTCCCATGCATTTATATGTCATTATATTCAAAAATAAGCAAGTTATGACAAATTTTGTACATGGCATTTTGGTCCATATCCACTTTTATTTTAATATTTTTTCGTATTTGTATTACATGGACCACAAAGAATGTCGGTATGAAAGGAGAGTAATTTACATATTGTGATCGAAAGAACGTAAAATAGTGAGTAAAAAATATAAGGCGATAGATAAATAGGGATATAGAACAAAAATATAAAAATTATTTCCCTTAAAACTAGACGAGATACGAAAAAAATGATTGCAGATTCTGAAAGAGCATGCTTGAAACCCATATAATCAACTCCTAACTCCAAAAACGCAAAAATGGCGTATGGACCAAAATAGCATTAAGCCGACGATATGTATTAACGCCCTCAAATCTTGAATAACTTCCGTTCTAACAGCGCGAGAATCACAGTATTGGTACAGTTTAAAGCAGAATAGCGAGTTCTAGCTGCAGGTACGAAAAATGTAGCGCTTTAGTCCAAGTTGTCGTATATTTTCAAGAAAAACATTAATTTTAGAGGTTATGCTCACTGGCGGCTCAAGATATAGCCGAAATATTTAATGGATATTCACTAAACAAAACAAGCTTTCATTTGAGATGCGTACAACCGCGAAATTTTTTTCTGACCCGCCCTAATATACATATTTATGTCCCGACCTTAAATCTAAAAGTTAGAGAAGACACATTTCCAATCGATCTCTCTGAAGTTTCTTGATCTAAGGTCGAAACCCAAATTTGAAGAAAATCGGTACAAATTTAGAACTATTGATCTAATAGGTCGCTGTAGGTAGTGGCAGACTTTAGCATTGCATTACTGGTTTGTTTGTATAATCCACTGTATTGTTATTAAAAGAGTTTTTACACAATGTTCTTGCAACTATGTAAGTTCAAAAAAAAATAACAAAAATGCTACTTAATGTCTCTATTTCATTTAGGTTTTTTGGAGTTTATTTTGATCTGCTGCGGTTTTGTTTATTGAGAAAACAATTGTGTTCTGAATGTGGTTTTTTTCCACTATCCTTTGGTTGATTGTTTCAAGTCAAAGAAACCTCAAAAAAAAATATAAGATGACCAAAAAAGCACGTGTCCTGTGCTGTTTATTTTTCGAATTCAGGTGCAACAAAACGAGTGGCATGACGCTGAGGCATCAGCAGTTGGGACACACACAAGTCTTATGTAGAGACGTGGCCTTAACCATTGTTAACCCGGGCTGTGCTAGCGTGACCATATGGTCACACACATAAGATGTTGACTAAATCTTCTCGTGTAGACCACTGATGAACATACCATTGACATGAATGCTATTTTTGAGCGGCAATTTGTTATTGCTTTCTAACGGTATGCGCCATGGCACGTTTTTGTGAAGAAAACTTGACAAAAGAAAGGCGCAAATGTGTTTATTTATTTTTGATAGTCAAAAAAACGCAAATGGCAAGCAACCGCAAGTAAGTTTTTATTTTTTAAATAATTTTCCTAACTTTTTAAATGCAATATATGTATCAATCGAAAGCTATAAAAAGGTATTATCAGATGGATATTAAGTTTCGCGATAAAAAATTAATTTTTTCAGTGAATTTCTGCATTTTTTGTAAGCGTGTCCATATGGACACGCCAGCACCGCTAGGGTACAGGTTTAGTGATGAATTTCTGTGTGCGTTTTTTTAATGTTTTGTTCATAAAGTGAATGTTTTTCAATTTAGTAAGTTACAATTGACGACTTATACTTAAATTGTTATTGTTCAGGAAAATAACTCTTAAAGAAGCTGCCGATTTTTTGGACCAGCTGATCGACGAAGAAGAAAATGAAGTGTTTGGTGCAAATATTGATACCAATTACCTTCAACCGCCTTTTGAAGATGGAAATGTAAGTGGCGAGGATGATGCTGGAGAAAATGAAGGCGGGTTAATCGATAATGTTTGTCGAGCGCAATTGATGACGGGTTGTGAATTGGTGCTGCGAAATGGTGACCATGTTGATACAGTGACGTTTAAAGATACCAATGGCCCATGTGCAAATATTACTGAAAACGTTCTTGTCGATATCATAACTGAAGCTGCGTGTGATTTAGGTGCTGATCAGCCACTGCAGGTGATGACATGCGAACAAATCGAGACTTCGAAGTCAGATTCGTCCATAGATCAATCGCTGAAGGAACAATCTTTGGCTCTTAAAGCTAGAAAAGCCAAGGAAAATGCTAAAAAGCAGCACCAAATTGCTGAAATGGAATCGAGACCAATTCTCAATCGCTTGAGAAAAGTGCAACCATATACTTCTAACGTACCGATACCAGCACCAAACAAAGAAACTAGGTTCACATGGGTCAAACAAGCTGAACGTTGTTCATTGCCAATATTTCCTGAACCAAATTTCGACGACTCCCGTGAAAAGAAGCCACACGAATTATTCGAGTTATTTTTCGATGACACATTGCTTGAACATATCATTGATTGTTCATCCAGATATGCCGTTAAAACCGTGGAAAGGCCAGTTGATGAAATTACAATTGCAGGTAAATTCTTACCAATATTTTAAATTCTAAATATATATATTTTTAATCAAATATACTCGTTTTTGCTCTATATGTTACTAGAAATGCGAACTTTCTTTGGCATTCTTTTCGTGACTGGATATAATTCGCTCTCAAGTTACAAAGGTTACTGGAATAGTGCTGAAGATCTTCGTAACGAAATGATTTTCAAATCAATGCGTCGCAATCGATTTGAAGAAATCCTTCGAACACTGCATTTTGAGCCGAATTTGGTCCAACCTGATGGCAACCGAGATAAATTATGGAAATTGCGTCCAATTATGGATCATCTAAAGTCAAACATGTTGAAAAACTTCCACCCAACACAACATTTATCTTACGATGAAAGTATGATAGCCTACTATGGAAGATACGGTTGCAAACAATTTTTAAAAGGCAAGCCGATCAGGTTCGGATACAAATCTTGGTCATTGTGTACGCCACAGGGTTACATGGTGAATTTTGAAATTTATCAGGGCAAAAACCCACGTTCTACAAGTCAATATGATGAACGATTTGGTAAATGTGCAGCACCACTTATAAATATGATTGATGATTTTCCAGATGATTTCAAAGGCCTTCCATTTTCTTTTTATTTCGATAATTTGTTTACGAGTTTCCCTTTACTTGCCTATCTCAAATCGAGAGGTTATAATGCAACCGGAACAATTCGAGAGAATCGCATTCCTTCCAGTTGCCCGATGAAACACAAGAAAGCTATGAAAAAGGCAGTTCGCGGTTCTTACGATACAATCAAAATGATTGAAACTGGCATACGACTGACCAAATGGGTCGATAACTCTGTTGTTTGCGCTGCTTCTACATGCTTTGGTGCTTTGCCAAATTCTTCAGCTGCCCGGTACTCGAAGGAAGCCGGTAAAAAAATATATGTTACTCGACCATGCGTCATAACCGAGTATAACAAGTTTATGTGTGGAGTGGATCGTCTTGATCAAAACGTGAATAATCTTCGCATTGGATATCGTGGAAGAAGTGGTGGAGTGTAATTTTCACATGGCTCCTTGACGTAGCTGTGAATAATGCTTGGCAATTGCAAAGAGGTTCAAAAAGATTCACTCAATTAGAATTTAAACGCGAAATCGCTATTTACTACTGCAAACACTATGGCCAACAGCCGATTCATACAGGCCCAAAGCGACCGCGGCGTGAAGATGACCTCACACAAGTCATCCGGTACGATCGAACAGATCATTTTGTTGCTCCTTGCGAGAAAAGAAGACGTTGTGCTGGTGATTTATGCAAAAGTGTTGGCAGAACTTTTTGCATGAAATGCAATGTTGGGCTATGTATTAATTGCTTTGCAGCTTTTCATACTCCTGGAAATTGAAATTTTGATGTGAAAACCATTTTTTCTTGTTTGTTAATAAAGTTTAAATTCAATACATTGAAAAGACCTAAATTTTGCACCTAAAAAACCTGTACCCTAGCAGTACTAGCGTGACCATACGGTCACAGCCCAAAAATTGGTCCTGGCGATTATCCTGACAAGGGAAAACGATAAAAATCGAATTTATGAATTCAGGGACGCAAAATCTACATAACATAAAAATTTCATCGCAAAATTCGAAAAAAATAATTACAGCACTATTCGGGTTAAGGTTGCAATTGACACCCACCGAGAGGAAAGGAACGAGCGAAGCATATGCAAATATTGTCTATTGTTAATGAAATGCAGCTGCATTTTTCTTCTTTCTCCGAAATGCAATTGAACAATACAATAATATCAGTGGTCTGTCTATAGAGACGATTGTGGATTAGTACTGTCCAAGGATCATTTCGACAATTTAACACTCTATTATGAAATGAAAATATGAACTGTGCACATTTAAATAGAAATAATTTGTTTTTGAATAGCTCGTCAAGAATATATAAGTGTGTGTGTAGGCACTGCTGTTCTCCTGAAGGATGTTTACACTCACAAAAACACAGGGGAAGCCAAAGAGAGCTGTAGTTGAAGAAAGGTCCTGGTGCTTGTACAGGTTACCAAAAAAAAACAAACACTTTGCGTGTTGTCAATAGTACAGGTTGCCCCGAACGAACGCTTGAACGTGTCTGTTGCACCTTTTCTCTTGCGGTGCAGCGATGCACATGCGCACCAGGCAATTGATCGCTGCGGTGTTGCTAAGGTTTCCTTTTCTTGCGGACAGGTTCTCATCGGACTGACCTTATTATCATACAACAAAATCCTAGTGTTACACATTGTTTCATCATCACGAAGACCGTAACATAGGGACGAACACTGTGGCCTGTTCAGTCCTTCTTTGGAACATTTGTTCACGGTTGTTTGGTTGGTTTCCACTGACGCAATGAAGCGTGACTTTTTTTGGAAATTGTTTTATTGGCCTTTTCAGCTTGTTCATCGAGGTCAAAAGATCGCCATCGGCCATCAGTCACACGCGGCAGGAGGAGGTCAATACGATATTACACTTGTATGCTATTGACATTTGAAAAATTGGGAAAATTTACACAAAGTTGGCCGTGACTTTATGATCTCTCCCCGCCATCCCCACGAAGGGTATGTGTACGAGTATTTCGTGAGTTTTCAACCAATTTTCTCTTCATAAAGAAAATTTGTTTATTTTTCCTCAAAGGTGTGTTACATCTGTTGATTTATCTGCTTCGGCTTAGTTAGATATGACCTTTAGGTTGGGAATTTTTTCGTGGAACTATCTGAACTCTATGGAAAACATCTTTATTAGTGAGTGAGAATGACTCCAAAGAAATGTGATTGTGTGTCGATTTCACACCTCCATGTTGTTTTTTAACTAAAAAATTCCACTTATCAATGTTTGTTTGAGAATTGAACTCTTTCTCTAAATAATTGTACGAGTAATTTATGATCACATGTTTGAATAATATATTTACGAAGTTTGATGGATTTATGACAAAACGTAAATTGTTATAGTTAAACTAGTTTATCTTTAACCCAATCTGTTTGAACAATACTAATCAAGTGACACTTATTGATTAAAATAAAATAAGACAACCAATTAATTTTTTTGGGAATTTTATCGTGAGAGTAAACAAAACATGTAAACAACTTGTTATTAACAAATAAAAAATGTTTATTAGAGTGTCCCCATATATACATATATAGTTGCAAATAAAATAAATTGACATCTGTTAACAAATGATCGTAACATATACATTATCGGGCAGTGGTTTAAGCATAGATACTACATCTGAAAATTAGGAGAAAAGGAAAGACAGAAAGTCGGGCGGAGTCGACCATATAATACCCCAAACCTCCCTAGAAATGCGCAAAGGGGTATTGCGATAATAATTTGTAATGATTGGTTTCGCTTCAGTTAAAATGGTAAATGGCTTATTCCAAGGAAGATTTGAAGATGTTGATCATAATTAATTAATTTCATGAATATCGGAGGGAATTATAGCTCCTACAGAGGATGTAAGCTAAATCGAAAGTACAAGGCCTATATCTGAATCTGAACCGTTTTTCACAATTTTCAGTAATGTTCATACAAAACGATCGAAAGAAATATACGTAAACTGTTTATTTTAAATGTGGCGTAAACGACATTTTGCTCATAAACCTAGAGGAGTATCGTTAAAAGGTTAGGTGAATAAAAGAACTCTATATTGTTTACATTCAGTTAATTTCAAAACTTCAATGCTTCTTTATTAAGTTAAAATTTTCTCGTTTGATGCTGGATCGTGCAAAGCAAAATGGCATTGCGCCACTTTTAAAATAAACATTGCAAAATTGTACCATTTGCAATGGCTCTCGTCCTTGGGCCAAACAAAACGATTGTGTCAAATTTCATTGCGAGTACAATAATTACAACCTGTACTTTGAATACAAGAATACATTGCGAGATGGACATAGCTAAATCGACTTAGAAAGTGATTCTAAGTCGATCGGTGTAATAGACTCATATCCTTTTGGGTGTTACTGTACAACAGTGTGACGTATTGTATAAAAAGAGAGTTTTCCTTGTGGAAAAAAATCAGAAAAGGCTAACTATCGTAAAAATTACATAGCCTAAATTCCTTACGACTAATTTTCAAAACGTCTTATTGTAATTAAAATCCCGCAAAACTCCGTCGGAATCGACTATATGATACGCTACACCATTTAATGAACGGAGAAAACACACAATGTTGCTCTAAATCTGAAATGATTACCCTTATACGAGTAATTGAAATGTTCGAAAATTATATTTTTCAAATTCCAAAAGGATTTGTTGGAAAATGTAGCATATATGCAGTGCTGCCATAAATTACGATTTATAGCCATTTTGACGATGTTTAAAGCCAAATTTAAAAATGAAGGTTTGACGATATTTACCCTGAAATTACGACTTGCTTGATATTTCTATTCATCTCTTGGTGATGAATATTATAAATTTTGGAAAAAATCGGTAGCATAACACTGAGCGATATAATTGAAATGCCTATGTAATTGTGAAAGCTAAATAGAAAAAAATGTGTACTCAGTGTTTGGCCAAGTTCGCGTTTAAAAGCACATGACATTTTCTAAAGACATAATTATTGAAATTTCTTTTGTAATTTTTCTGAAATTCCTAGAAGACGATTTGGGTGTCAAATGAAAGGTCAAATTTTGGGCTATCTAAATATCTGACAAGAAATAAAACAAAACTGTATACTCAGAAGTTTCCACTCCCCTAGTGATATCACCACACCCGTTTTAAGGAGTCAAGGCATACCAATATTTAATTTTGTACATATGCCGGTACATAATTACATTGCTCACAAAATGAGGGTATATCTTAGTCGGTTTACCCTACCGAAATTTCTTACTTCTTTTTATATCAACCAAAAAAATCGACCTACGACCTTGACACCCATGAGCAATATTTTAGCTAAAATACCAGGTCATTTGGTCACTTCATGTTTTTTTAATTCCCAAAAAACACTTTTCAAGCGACCTACGACCTTGACACCCATGAGCTATATTTTAGCTCTCGTATTTAAAGATTTCTTTCAAATAAATTTTTCTGCATTGTCAACAAAATTAGCTATATGATAATAAAACAAGTAAGAAAGTTCAGTCGGGTAAACTGAATATTGAATGACCTCACCTTGAGTCTCAAAAAAAAAATTAGTAAATTTATTTATTTTTTATTATTTATTTATTGTTATCAATTAAATTAGCATTTAATAACTTTAAAGATTGTACTGGTATTAAAGTTTAAAGCTGTTTACTTTTGATACAAAATGGTCAATTTGTGTGAGAGGTACCAAAAGGGGCGTCCCAATAACGGTCACTTTTCTCTGGACCCTTGGTACTATAAAAGCATTACACTGTACAAAATTTCAAGTATTTGTATGCACTGGTATTAAAGTTAAAAGCTCTTAACTTTTGGTACAAAAAGGTCCATTTGTGTGGGAGGTACCAAAAGGGGCGGGCCAATAACGCCCATTTTTCTCTGGACTCTAGGTCCTATAAAAGCATTACACTGTACATAATTTCAAGTATTTGTATGCACTGGTTTTCAATTTACAAGCTGGTAACTTTTGGTACAAAATGGTCCATTTGTGTGGGAGGTGCCAAAAGGAGCATGGCAATAATGCCAATTTTTCACCGTATTGTAGGTACTATTAAACCATTACACTGTACAAAATTTCAAGCCTTTGTATGCACTGGTAATAAAGTTATAAGCTATTAACTTTTGGTTCAAAATTGTCCATTAATGTGGGAGGTACCAAAAGGGGCGTGGCAACTTCGCCTATTTTTCTCGAGGTAATAGTGACTAATAAAAAAAATACTATGTGTAGAATTTCAGAGGATTCAAATAAGTAGTATAGAAGTTATTAAATAATAAATATTTCACTAAATGTTAACTTTTTGTGGGGGAGGTACTAGAAGGAGTGGACCAATATGGCCCATCTTCGAACTTAGCTGGAGATAGAAGAAAATATTACCGCGTTCCAAATTGGAATTCAATCGGTTACTCCTTTCTAGAGTTATCGTGCGCACCAGCCAGCAGACAGACAGACAGACGGACGGACATTGCTCATTCGACTTAAAATGACCCAAAACGGATATCCGCCGAACATACATAGGGTCTTAGGTCACTCCTTCGATGCGTTACACTTTTGGTTCGAAGCTAATTATATATACTCTCCTCTCTAAGGTGAGGGGATAAAAATGCGATAGATACACGCTGAAAAAAAATCGCTTCTGTAGTATATTGTCTCAAACATATTCGGCTTGAAATATACATATGTTTAGGGTACAATTCAAATATATAATATTTGACACACACAAATATTATATGTTTAGGAGGATATTGTTCTAAACAAAAATATGATCCCATTCAATTATTTTTTATTTGGAACTTGTAACTATTTTCGAAACAAAGATCAATTTGTAATTATTTATTTTGGCGATGTTAAATTATATATATAATATAATTTTCTTTATTCACAAAATAAAAATTTTACATTATTAATTTCTTATATTAACATATTACTTTTAAAGTATTTTCATATTGCAAAGAAAGATGTTATGTATTGACAATGTTTTTGGATTAAAAACGTCTGTCATAAAAATTATTGTGAGAACAAATGTTATGGTCTTATGATTAGTTGTATTCGTTTATGAGAAAAGTTCTGTATTGAAGAGCAGATTTTAAATATTTAACTAATTTGATCCAATAAATCACATCCGTCCCATTTAAAATGTTAATCATCTCTTCTTCCACCAGTTCTGAAGATTGAAATATTTTTATTCTGAACTCTCGTAATACAGGGCAAATTCCTAGGAAGTGTAATAGAGTTTCTTCTTGATTCAAATTACATAGAGTACATTTTTTGTCTCCACTATTTGAATTGAATTTCGTTGAATTTAAGTTTATCAATCCACACCGTGCCTTGAAGATCCAAATTATTTGTTCACTAGTAAAGAAATCAGTAAAGTAATTTTCTGCTCTTGTATAATTTAATAATTTGTACACTCTAGAAACACTTTGCGTCTTTTTCCGTAGATTATCGTTAAGGTTTTGTGCCTTCCTGCTGATTAAAATTGTTTCTCTAAATAACGCCCATTCATTTTCAACTACCCTATTTGGCCAATTTACGTTGAGATTTCTGGATAATGTTTTTATTTTCGGTACCCAAAAAGCTTCTTTTTGTAAAAGAATTGTAGTCAATTTTTTCGGTAATCTGTCTTCGTTGTACTTAAGCATAACTTTCTCTATATATTCTAGGTGTAAGTTCAGAGTATATAAATGACTATTGTCCACAGCTGTTTCCAACATTAATGCGAAGTTTGGTGTAAAATTTGGTAATTTCATAATTTTTTTCAGAAAATAACGTTCTAATTTGTCGACTTCTTCGTAATACGCGAAACCCCAAACCTGGGCTGAATATGCTTGTATTGCTCTGCATACTGCTAGGTATACCTTCCATTTCATTTGGAGATTTATTTCGTTTTTTCCTAATAAGTCTACCCATGTTGTATTTATAGCTGCCTTAGATTGAGATGTTCTTCTTTCGATGTGTTTGTTGAAATTCAATTTAGGAGTAAATGTTACACCCATGTATTTATATTCATTTGAAATTTTGATTAAATTTCCCTTATAATGCCACTTTTCTGAGTTACTCAGACGTCCCCCATTTCTAAAAATAAGCATTTCTGATTTTGCCATGTTCACTTCCAAATTCCATGTAGTACAATATTGTTCGAGGTTTGTAATCATGGAATGCATCGTAGTGATATCATCGGCTAGAATGACAATATCGTCAGCATATAAAAGTAATCGAATATTCAGGTTTTCCAAGTTAATTCCTCCTTGTAGGTACTCATGTAAGTCATTTATATACAGCGCGAATAGTATCGGCGACAATAGGCAACCTTGCTTAACCCCTGAATTAGTTTCGAAGTAATCTGACAATTCTTCTCCATTCCAAACAGCATATTCCGTGTTATTGTATATATTTTCAATAAGCTTTACGAATTTGTGTGACACTCCGATTTGATGTAATTTGTATACGAGAGATTTTCGGTAAACATTGTCGAAAGCTGCCTTAAAATCCACAAAGAATGCATATAACTTTCTCTTTTCCTTATGTTTTAAACTGGCAATTGATGCCAAATTATAAATGTTGTCTATCGTAGAATACCCTTTTCTAAAGCCAGCCTGATATTCAGACAATATTTTGTGAGTTTCTACCCAGTTTGATAATCTTTCATTTAAAATTCCCATCATTACTTTGGCCAAGCAGTTCATAAAGGCAATTCCTCTATAATTTTGCGGTTGAGAAAAATCTCCTTTTTTATGTACTGGGAATATAATGGTTTTCGAGAAGGTTCCATCTATATTTCCATTATTCAGAGTGCGATTATATATTATCAACAATTGTTCTAGGAAGCTATCTCCCAGCAAAAAAAGAGCATCCAAAGAAGCAATAAAAAACCCCAACTTATGATCCGGAAGTTGTTCTAATTTGGATTTTCACCAATGAATTTAACAAGGGGTTGTCGCGCCGGGGAAGTACTTCTTTGTCACCACTTTTGCACAACTCTTTTAAAGCACTGTAAGATTTGCTTTTTTGGTGTTGTATTTATTTGATGAATGTATGTATGTCGTTCTTATTAACATCTTTGGGTCCAGAGATTTCATATTTTAAAGGAATACAAATGTTGACATAGGGAAGGGAACGTATAAATAATATACTATTGGCCAAAGAGATCAACGATCATATATATGTATGTATGTTTAGGACATTTGAAGATGTCTGTAATCTGTATGGTGTAAATGGCTCTTGAAAAGTGTGACCCCATAGTGTAATTAACATTCTCACAAAAAAAAGTTTTCCGTAGCCCCGGTTCAGAGAGTAGTAAAGTACCACAGTATGGTACAGTATGTATGGTATGGTATGAAGATACCATACCATAGAGATGAGAAGAGATATATAGAACCATCGTTTATTACACCGATCGACTTAGAATCACTTTCTGAACAGATTTATCTATGTCAGTTTGTGCATGCATTCTTGTAATGTATGTGCAGGTCACAAATATAGTCCGATCTCAAAGAAATTTTGTACATATCTTTATTTTGGGACAAGACAATCCGTATTGAAATTGAAAGACAATCCATATTTCTTTCGTCTACGGCGAACGATCAAAAATCTTTCAATTATTTGAATATCAGTTTAGAACCAGATATCGTAATATATATGAATGTACCTTCGATTTAGCTTATACCCTCTATAGAAGATATAATTTCCTTTCGATGTTCATGAAATTTGGTAAAGAGTGTCTTATTTTAACAGTTAATATCTGTGTGAACAATATCGGTTCAAATTTACATATAGCCCCACATACTCGCATGGATGTGTACCTTCCGATTTAGCATCTAAGCTCCATAGAAGTCATATTTTAGTCAAATGTACTATATTTTGCACAAAGGATTTTTTAATCCGAGAATAAACGGTCACTAGCTAGGATGGAAAAATGTGTTTTCATGTTTTACATCAGAGCATTATTAAATTTGGCAGCGATTAGTTTATAGAATCACGAACACTGCGAAATTTGATAAAAAAATGGATACCCTTCAGATAAAGGCCAAATTTAAATACATACCCATATAGAATTTTGCATCTAAAATAGGTGTCAAACACGATTTACAAAAATCAAAACAGCAACAAGAGAACAACTACAAAGGTTAAATAGATGAATACAGTACGTTCTGTCTAATACAATGTGAGTTACGCCTTTTGTTCTTTATCAAAAACGAGCACTTGATGTTACGTCTTGTTTTCTTGAATAAAATCGTGATTTTTTGACGAAAAACGAATTTTCATTTTTTGAGGGTTACGCTCTTGGGCATTTCTGGTGACGCTATATTAACATTTTTGGAAAGTATAAAGTGTTGTTAATAAATTCAGTTTTTATCGCAATCCAATGTACTAAAATTCCAAAATTTAACATATTTCGAAGAAAATCAGCATACTTTGAAATGACTTTATGTTATTTTAATCGGATATGAAAAAGTCGACTTGTAGGTCCCATTAATCGACCTAGTCGACTGAAACGAAATTTAATTGATGAAAAAGTCGACTAGCTTCCAGAACCATTCACTAATTCTGATATAGCCGCCATATATATATATATTTCTTCCCTTTAGCACTATAGACGCAGTATTTTACATATCGTCATCAAAAACGAAAAAGGGCGTAACAACACGAAAAATGGAAACTCAGTTGTTGGCAGATTTCGGTACCCTGCATCAAAATACACATTCTGACAGCGGCGTAATATTAAAAATGGCGAATTTATTAACGAAATTTAAAAGGGCCTAACATAAAATTATTTCTTTTTTCATAGTTAAAAAATACTATTTCACGCAATTTTCAAAAACAAGTTATAAATCATGTTTGTGTAATTTTATATATGTATCATTATGTTTAGATATTATCCTGGAAACTACGTTTTTCTAACGGCAACACTTTTCATTTTATTTAGTTTTTTGCTTCTCCTGTAAAATTTTCAAACATGTTGATAGACCCTTTTTCGTTTCTGATGATATATATCATAGCCCTCATACATATGTTCCTTCCGATCTGAACTTTTATCACTTCACAAGATCCATTTTACATCCAATCGTTTTAAAATTATGCATTCTTGGGTTAATAACTTATATTCTGAAATTACATTTTGGTTAGTTATTTAGAAGAACTTCATTAAATGCCGAAAAAATGTTCATACTTATGAATTGGAAGTACTTATAATGTTATTCTTTTGGAAGTACTTCTTTTATTTTTTGCTGGGCTGTTGCGTATTTTATGTGTTCGTTAGGTATACGATCTTCTCCCGGGGCTTTGTTTATTTTCAAATTTTTCAGAACGGATTTCAACTCAATCATGGTGATTTCTCCATCTAGTAAGAGGTCAGTATTGAAGTTCGGGGCATAGCTTATATCCAAGGCATTCTGTACCGGGTTCAACAGATTTTCAAAATAATCTTTGAAATTATTTGCCGATATATTAGGACAAATATGAAATGTATGATTCCTTATTTCTTTGGCAACTTTCCACCATTCTTTGGAATCATTTACATTATTTAGTTTATGTAACATATTTTCTAAATGTTCACGCTTGCTTTTTTTACAGATATCTTTATAACGTTTCTGGGCTTTTAGATATATGTCTCTGGATTATTTTGGCGATGTATCATTGCCTTAACTTAAAGACAAGTTTTCTGTTTTTCAGATGTTCAAAGAGCAATTTTTTATAAATTGAATATGTTTGTAAAATTTAATTAAAACTTAAATAGACGTAAATATAAATTGCATTGATGGATTGACAAAAAGGGATGAATTGGAATATTTATAAATTAAGAAAATTTTAGCTATAAAGTTTAACACGAAATCTAGGAAAAACTAACTAAAACTCGAATAAGTCAGCAAAAATTTAAAAATCTTTTTAAATAAAATATATTTGGAAAACTTCTTAAACAATAACTTTGTTTGTGTGTAAACATATATTTTATTTGTTCTAATATATTAATATATGCGTCCCAAACTAAATTTCTTGATTTTCAAATAAAATTTATTTGTTAACAAATATAAAATATTTAAAAAAATCATTTTCAAGTATATTTTCTTTCAATTCAAACATATCAAAAATGACGATTTTTCTCCGTGTACGATATATCCACTACTTAGTTATGGATTTTTTTTTAAGATTTTTTTGCGAAAAAAGTATATGTATTGTATTTGTATTGTTTTAGAGCCCTCGCATATAACCCTCAATGTACACGCTGAAAAAAATCGCTTCTGTATTATATTGTCCCAAAAATATTCTGCGTGAAACATATATATGTTTAGGGTACACTCCAAGTATATAATATTGGACAAACACAAATATTATATGTTTGGGAGAATGTCGTGCTTAACAAAAATATGCTTTCATCCAAATATTTTTTTTATTTTATGTATTTCCGAAACAAAGATTAATTTGTATTTAAGTATTTTGGAAATGTATCAATTGATAATTTTAAGTTTTCTATTTTTCAGAAGTTCAAATTCAATTTTTAGAAATTTTATATTTTTGCAAAATTCTATTTAATATTTAAATCGTATAATATTTCGTAACTACAAATTACGAAAGAATGTTTATCACAAACAGCGATTAATTGGAATATACTCGTATATAGTTAAAAAAAAATATTGCTGTAAAACAAATCTAATTTTTAACTACACAAAATTTAGCAAAAATTTTAACTAAAATCTAAAAAAAGTCAACAAAGTTTTAAAAATATCTTTTAAATAAAATGTATTTGAAAAAACTTCTTGAACAAAAACTTTGTTTGTGTGTAAACACATATTTTATTGCCAAAGTCAGTTCTCAAATATATTTTGTTCTAATATATTAATATATGCGTTCCAAACAAAATATCATGATTTTCAAATAAAATTTATTTGTTCACAAATACATAATATTTAAAAATATTGGTTCCAATTATGTTTTCTTTAAATTCAAACATATCAAAAATTGCGATTTTCTTCAGTGGAGTAGAAAACGCGGAAGACCCCGAAACACCTGGCGTCGGGCCACAATCCAGAAATTGAACTCCTTGAGAAACCAAACTGGCAGAAATTTTACGCATGTAGGATAACTAAAAAAACTGGCCGATATACGCTCAGAATGGAAAAACTTTACTGAATGCCTATGCCCACTGTGATGTAGCTGGAGGTACGACACGATCAATGCTTATTATTATTATTATTAATATTTTGAAGTTATTCAAAAAAGTATAATACATTTTTGTATCCATATTAAGGGAAACTTTGTGGACAATGTTTTATTTTGGAAAGTATTAATTCAACTATTGTCTCAGAGGGCATATCTCGTATTTTTTTCATGGAACAGCATATTTTGTTTTAGATAGACAAAGACAGGCAGAAAGACGGACAGACATGGTTAAATCGAATCAGCAAGTAATTCTGCGTCAATTAGTATACTTTAAGGTGGGTCTAGCTTTAGTATTTTTAGGTGCTATAAACATCTGTCTACAATCAAACTTATAATACCCTGATTTGTTTTGCTCAGACCAAAACTTAGGCCATTTCCTTTAAGAGCTTTGTGGTCTAGTAGTGAGATGTGACTTGTTTATCTATCAAAATAAAGATAAACATCAGCGACTACAAAAATATTTTACAAGATATTATTACAAGATATAAATAAATCGCCTTTTTTGATATGTTTGAATCGAAAGAAAATATATTTGGAACACAAATTTTTAAATGTTTTATATTTCTGAGTAAATAAATTTTATTTGAAAATCAATAAAATTTACTTGGAACTCATATATTAATATATTACAACAAAATATATTTGCAAACTAATTTTCTCAAATAAAATATGTATTTATATACCAATAAAATTATTGTTTATGAATATCTTCAAATATATATAATTTAAGAAAGATTTTCAAAACTTTAGTGAATTTTTCTAATTTCATTTTTAAATTTTCCTTCGTTTAGAATTATTTCTCCCAATCAAAAATACCATTAGCAGCATTGCATTCTGTTTTAATTGACTCATTTTAAATTTCTGGGTATTTCATGTCAGAATTTTTTTCAATCCTTCGAGTAAATTAATGTTATCAAAAATTATACGATTTCAATTAAAAATTTCTAAAAAATTATCATTAAATTACTGAAAAACTTACTACAATTAAGGTTCGATATTTTCGGAATACTTAAATTTAAATAAATTTTTGTTTCGGAATTAAAATCCCAAATAAAAGGTATTAGGGTGAAAACAAGGATTTGTTTAGAACAACATCTTCCCAAATATATAATTTTTGTGTGTACTAAATATTATATGTTTAGAGTGTACCATAAACATATATGTATATGCTTCAAGCCGAATATGTTTGGGACAATATACTACAGAAGCGATTTTTTTCAGCGTGTGGAGAAAATTTTAGTCATAGCCTCTTAAAAACATCGACAACTCCACAATTATACAATTTTTATTATTTTATCGTAAATTCTGATCGGTCATGAATAAAATGTAGCTAATTTAGGTATACATATACTCCTCCTGATTTGGCATCAAAATGCTATAGAAGTTATATTTTACTTCCATTCATTACGAAATTTAGTAGATAGATGTTTTTTTTATTCAGGAGTAAATGCGGCCAAATTTGGACATAACGAGTTTAGATTTTATATATTTACTGTTTCTCCAAATTTTCCAATAAAGCGCTGTAGAAGTTTTATTTGTCAAGCAATCATTTCGAAATTTTAGTGAAAGGGGTGCATTACTTTAGGAACGAATACTACCAAATTTGGGGAAATAGTTTCAGATCTAAATTTTAAAAGAAAGAAGTTTCTTAATGCAGAAACGAACACCGCAAAATTTGAGGAAAATCGGTGCAGATGTACATATAGTCCGCATATAAACTGTTCCTCCAGATTTGCCATTATAGTGCTATATAAGTTGTATTTTATATCCGATATTCGTGAAATTTGTAAGTGTTTTTTGATCTAAGAGTGAACAATTTTATGAAAATCTATTTTATGATTTTTAAAGTTATCGTTTCAGATCTATCAAGTTGGAGTAGTGTAAAATATAGTTGAATTTCATAAAGATATGTATATAAATAAATGCAGATTTTATAGCGCTCAGATGCAATATAGGGATTTAGTAATATATGGTGCATACATCTGTATCGGTTTACTTCAACCTTTACAATGTTCTTTCCAGGTCCAAAAACTGTTATCTTTCAAATTTCATGTTTCATGTCTTTTGCGAAAAAGCAAAATCGAAATCGTAAAATAGTATTATTTAGTATATCACTAAACTCATAAAATTTTATACTTCGCATTGGTTTCAGTTACAGAAATCTTCAATTTGCCTTACTCTATGAAATCAATACAACTTCTGATCACTGCAATCGCAATGTTATGATCCTTTCTAGACCCCTTCAGTGAACTCACCTAAGAAACACTATGACATATTCAATTTAATTTCAGAGCCCTCATGGTCCTATCAAAACAACTATGAACAATACACCTTTCAATTGCATGAACCCTTTTCTCTACGAGAAATCTACTTTAAAACCACCTTTTCACTCGAAAATTACCCCAAAAGAAAGGATAATCTCTAATGTGCCCCAATTCTTATCGAAACACACGTCATTTTCCCTAACAAAACACTGGAGGATATTGCAAAATGTTAACAATATTTTTGGCAAAATCAAATAGTTGATACAGCACAAGATAAAGGAGCCAAAACAAACAGCCAGGATCTGGCCAATCAATTGAAACGTGGCAGCAGAGCATCTGTTCCCTGATGTTCGTTCGCTGCATTTGCGAGTGACAATTGTTTGAAAGGATTTATATCCTTTCCAACAAAGAGAGGGGATTTTTTTCCTTCGTTCGTTGTCATTGGCGATTTGTGGTAACATTTTGTAACTTTGTCAACGACAATTTTTGCAATGGGTAAAGGATTAAAACTGGTAGCAGCAAAAGGATTGCGTTAATTCCACGACAGCACATAAAACAATGAGGGAATTTGAGGGCAAAAAGGCAGCTGCCATAATATTCAAATGTGGAAAGGGAATATTAATTGTCAGTCAGCACTTTATATGCACGAATAATTGCAAAATTCATATTTATATAAGCAAAAAACAATTTAATCATAATGTATATCATTAGTATGTTTGTTAGAATTTGAAATCATTGCCTTTCAATGGGAAAGTGTTGAAAATCGCTGGATTAAAATATTAAGAAATGCGATTTATTATCTATTTTATGTTCTTGTTGTCTGACAATTTCGTTGTCTTATATCTGGATATGGCAGATTCATTGTGCTTATATCATTTATCGTTTTGGTCGATCTTTTGAATCTTTTTATATCCTACACCACACTGTGCTACAGGGTAGTATACGTTTGTTTCATGGCGTCCGACGGTCCATCTGTTCATTTTATGTTGTTCGTTGAGTACAGGACGCAATTTCACTCCGATGGTGCTAAAATTGTAGGAGTCCTGGAAAGAACCCTATTGAAATTGGTTGAAATCGGTTCAGATTTAGGTATAACACCCATATATATGTTTCGTCCGATTTGGCTAAATTGCTGAAGTATACATTGGATATTTCATTGTTATCCAATCTTACTAGAGCGGTGTGGGGAATCATATATAAGTAGTCGGCACCGACCGACTTTAGCCTTTTCTTACTGGTTTACAGATCAACTGGAAATCTGGCAGTTGATCTGTTTTGACGCTAAAATTAGCTAAATATTTCGTGAAAATCAAAAATGTTCTCAACGCATATTGTTAAGATTATGAACTGATTTTTAATTATACCCTCACTTTAGTGTGACGAGGGTATATATCATTTGCTACGAAAAAAAGTGTAACACATCGAAGGAGTGATCTAAAACCCTAAGTATATTCGGCGGATATTCGTTTTGGGTCATTTTAAGTCGAATGAGCAATGTCCGTCTGTCTGTCTGTCTCTCTGTCTGTCTGTCTGTCTGTCTGCTGGCTGGTGCGCACGATAACTCTTGAAAGGAGTAACCGATTGACATAAAATTTGGTATGTGGTAATATTTTTTTCTATCTCCGGCTAAGTTCGATTGGTCCACTCCTTCTAGTACCTCCCCCACAAAGTGTTAAAATGTTGTGAAATATTGAATCTTTAATAACTGCTATACTACTTATCCGAATCTTCTGAAATTCCACACATAGCATTATTTTATTAGTCGCTATCAACTCGAGAAAAATGGGCCAAGTTGATACGTCCCTTTTGGTACCTCCCACACAAATGCACCATTTTGCACCAAAAGTTAACAGCTTATAACATTAATACCAGTTTATAAAAATATCTGAAATTTTGTACAGCGTACTGCTTTTATAGTGCCTACAGTCCAGTGAAAAATGGGTGTTATATTCACGCCCCTTTTGGTACCTCCCACACAAAGGTACCATTTTGCACCAAAAGTTGACAGCTTATAACATTAATACCAGTGTATAAAAATGCTTGGAATTTTGTATTGTGTAATGCTTTTATAGTGTCTAAAGCCCTGTGAAAGCCCTATTGCCACGCCCCTTTTTGTACCTCCCACACAAAGGTACTAAAGTTAAGAGCTCACAGCATGAGTACCAATGCACGAAAATGCAACCACAGTTTGCACAATTTCTCATTTAAAGATAGAAAACGAATACCAATTAAAATTAACAAACAAGGTATTGCATTAAATATTAACCTAAGGTTTAATAGTTACACTGTACAACAACAAAAAGATCCATTCGATAGATATTTTTTTCAGTACTAAATTTGTATACCCTTTAACATAGGATGGGGGTATAGTCATTTTGTCACTCCGTTTGTAACTCCTCTAAATTATTGGAATTATTTTGTAATTATTTTCACCGCGATAAATTGCGGAGTGGTCAAGTTATTTGCAAAATTAGCATTTCCAGAGCGATTTGACTGAAATTTAAAATGTATGTGTGATTTGTCTTGATAATAGTTTGGATGTATGACTCTAACCGGTAGATGGCGCTGTAGTGGACATATGGTCAATATACATTTTTTGATGATGTATGCATTTTTGAATGAAATATTTGTTAATGAATAACAAACCAATACATCCCAAACAGGGCGGGCAGGACAACGTCTACTGGGGTCAGCTAGTAAAGTATATATATTCTTAATCGTCCTAAAATATTAAGACGATTTAGCCACGTCCGTCCGTCCGTCCGTCTGTTGTAATCACGTTACAATCTATAATACTTGAGCTAGGTTGGTATACACACTTCTTATAGCTGCATTTAACTTGGGATTGAAAATGGGCAATATCGGTCCATATTTCGATATAGCCCCCATATACGAGGGCGGTTCGGAAACTTCTTAGCCTATCAATGAAAGAGAATAGTTAGTTTTTCAGAAATATTTTTATTTTTCAATATAATCTCCTGAAACTTCAATACACTTAGTACAACGCTTATCTAGCAATTCTATCCCTTGATTAAAATAGTTTTCCTCAAGGTCTTCAAAATAGTGGTTTACAACTGTAATTGCATCTTCATTTGAGGTAAAACGCTTGCCAGCAAGGAATTTTTTTAGATTTGGGTACAGGTAAAAGTCTCTGGGAGCTAAATCAGGAGAATAAGGTGGGTGGTCAAGCAACTCGTACTTTAATTCGTTGATTTTAGCCATTGTTAAAACACTCTTGTGCGCTGGTGCGTTGTCTTGATGAAAAATTATTTTTTTGTGCTGTAAGCCAGGACGTTTTTCTCGAATTTGTACATTTAATTGATCCAAAAGGTTGCAATAGTACTCTGAATTTATTGTTTTATCCTTTTGCAGATAGTCAATCAATAAAATACCTTTGAAGTCCCAAAAAACCGCTGCCATAACCTTACCAGACGATTGAATTGTTTTTGCCTTCTTTGGGGCACTTCCTCCAGCTTCAGTCCATTGTTTGGATTGTTCTTTTGTCTCTGGAGTATAGTGGTGGATCCATGTCGCATCAACAGTTATGAAACGACGCTTAAAATCCATTTTATTTCGCTTAAAACGATCCAAACAAGCTTGAGAAATGTTCATTCTAACAAGTGCGGCACCCATCTTGCAGAAAGCTTTTTCATCTGTAGTTCTTCATGCAAAATTAAATGGACTCGATCATTTGAGATGCCCATGATATTAGCTATTTCACGCACTTTTATTCGTCGATCATTTAATACCATGCACTTTGGCTACAATTACTGTTGTTGTTGTTGCTGCTTTTGGACGTCCACTACGTGGTTCATCTTCAATGCTTGTACGACCACGTTTAAATTCAGCAACCCAATTTTTTACTGTTGCATATGAAGGAGCACTTTCACCTAACACATTCACCATTTCATTATGAATTTCTTGTAAAAAATCGCGGATGCGTCTTTTGTGAACACCTGTTTCTATATGAAGGAGTTTGCCAGATCGAAACAAAATTTAACATGTGTTCATAGCAGAGATGGAAGTTTCCAAAACACTTAACTTTTTTCTGTTTATACCGCGCTTTTTGTGCTAGGCTAAGAAGTTTCCGAACCACCCTCGTATAGCTCTTACTTATTATGTATGCCTACTGTTCTCATCTACTATACATTTACCATATTTTTATACCCTCCACCATAGGATGGGGGTATATTCATTATACCCTCCACCATAGGATGGGGGTATATTCATTATACCCTCCACCATAGGATGGGGGGGGGGGTATATTCAATTTGTCACTCCGTTTGTAACACCTCTAAATATTGATCTGAGACCACGTAAAGTATATCGCGACCTAAGAGTGAAAAGGCGCCAAGTCCACTTTTTGCCAAAATGTATTTTTTGAAGCGGAACGTAAGATAAGTTGGATATACATCGAGTTGACAATAAAAAGACAAAAAGTCATGCTTTGTCATCTTTAAAAGCTGAATCGTAAAAGCGCTAAGTCCATATACCCTTTGTAAAAACATTCATATACAGTGAGTATTTTGCCTCTCCTGTAAAATTTTAAATATTGGACTTAGCGCCTTTACATTCTTAGGTCGCGATATATATTCTTAATCGTCTTAAAATTCTAAGACAATTTAGCCATGTCCGTCTGTCTGTCCATCCGCCCGTCTGTTGTAATCACGCTGCAGTCTATAATACTTGAGCTAGGTGGCTGAAATTTGTCACATATACTTCTTATGTCTGCAGGTATGTTGGGATTGAAAATGGGCAATATCGGTAAATTTCTGGATATAGCCCCCATATATAGCATCTCCTCGATTTCACTTCTTAATTTCATAGAGACCGCAAATGTCAACCGATCGGCCTGAAAATTGGTAACTGGAGTTTATTTATACCCGGAATCCTTCACACGAACAACGATAGGCTCCTCTAGATTTGACTTCGTAACGCCACAAAAACCTCAAATTTCAAAATTTGGTATAATGACTTTATTAGTACCCGTAACCATGCACATGCTTTCCATGGAGGAGGGTACATAAGATTCGACATGAGCGAACTTAATCCGTCTTTACTTGTTAATTTGTTTAATGGTTTGAAAAAATGTCTATAAAGAAGTAAGGGATGGTTAAATGTATGCGGAACCGACATTATGACACCCTACATTACAGTGAGAACTTGTAAGATTCTAATATGTATGCATATGGATATATGTATTGAAACTCTGAACCGATGTTTTTAATGCACCTACACTCTGGTGCAAATTGGCGTAATTACCATGCCCTTTTTGGTACCTTTCACAAAAAAATGGCCCAATCATATAAAAATTTAACAGTCATAACTGTAATACCAGTGCACATAAACACCTCTGATACCATCTTGATTTTAACTCTTATAGATTGAGGCATACTATTTTATGAAACCAAAACAAAAACCTTTTTTATATTTATAGTTTTTTTATTTTTTTTTTCTAATATTCCAATTTTCATGGATTTTGTATTTGGAACATATTTTTTAAGTACAAGCTCGATAAAGCCAAAATAAAGGAATTTAGGAGGACTAGAAATGCTGTAAACATCACTTTCACATAAAGACGGATGTTTAGTAACTGTCGTTAAAACAATGAGAAAAAATATTATTTATTTTTTAAAAAAACCTTTTTTGCTGGCAACACTCGTAAAATAGGAAAATTCAAAATATAATTTGTAAACCCTCCACCATTATATTAATTTTGTCACTCCTCTAAATATTGATCTGCAACCCCATAAAGTATATTCTTGATCGTCTTGAAATTCTAAGACTAAGATTTAGCCATGTCCGTCTGTCTGTCTGTCTGTCTGTCTCTTGAAATCACGCTACAGTCTGTAATAATAGAGCTAGGTTGATAAAATTTGCTAAAAATACTTCTTATAGTTGCAGGTTGTTTGGGATTGCAAATGTGCCACATTGGTCAATGTTTTCATATAGCTCCCCTATAGAGGTCGCTTCATAATACGATTCTTGAGCCATAGATACCACGTTTTTAAAGCAATTTAGCAGAAACTTTGTAGTTTTGTATTCTAAGAATTTTAACTGAATCTTTGCAGTTTGTATTTATTTTTTATTTATTTATTTATATGAATTACAATACAAAGTAAATTTATATTCTAATTTTAAGGTCCAGGGAAAGGCCGGGTTACAAAGACCATATGGCTTAATTTCGCAGCGTCAGACCAGAGCCTCTGGTGGGAATCGAACCCACGACCCCCAAACTCATAGGCGAGTACGCTACCAACTCGCCTACTGGGGCGCTCAACAGTTTGTATTTAATTAAGGGTGATTCCAAGTAAACTGACCCCATCACACATAAATAAATAAATGAGATTTTTGCGAAAAAAATTACCATAAGGGACATCACGAACAATTGAATTTTAGAAATTCATGAAGAGTTGATGAAATTTAGGAATAGTTTTTGTTCCACCAATGGGTTTCTAAAGGTTATCATAAAATTGTTGAATGCACTACTTTTACTGTTGAACTGACATGAATAATTTTTCCGACATATTTTTTTATTTTCTGAATTATTCTTTTGACTACAAGATAGTACACAACCTTAAGTGTAATTTAGTGTAAAACTCGTAACTTTTGGAAAATGTTGAGTGCTTGCAAACGGTTTTGTATTTTGGAGTGTTTTATTTGTCACACGCGAAAAGGAAAATATACAAAAAGTTAAATTTAATACAATTTTATGTAGATACATATCATCTTTTGTGTAAGTTAGGTCAAGGTTATATAGTATAAAGTAAATCAAAATGTTTCAGTATCATTGCAATATTTACGCTAGAATTTGCATTCTAAGATTTGTCACACCCGGTACGCAAAGACCGTAAATAATTTTTAATCGATTGAATAATATTGTCTATTCATTAATTCTATTTGAATTATAAAATTAAGTAATAAAAGCAGAAATTTCGGTATAAATTGAAAAAATAAATAGATGGTATTAAGAGAACGAAATGTACAAAATGTACTTATTTTAAAGACTAAGGACGTCTTTGGAGCATTTCTTTAATTTTATGGCAAATTTTTTTTCAGTGTGGTCCATTTGGTCAACTTCGCCTATTTTTCACGGGATGATAGCGACCAAGCAACTAATACTGTGCTTGGAATTGTTAAAGATTCTGAGTATTAGTATAGAAGTTATGGATATAATCAATATTTCACAAACTGTTGATCCTTCGCAGTGGAGGTACTAGAAGGAGTGGATCACCATAGTCCATATTTTACTTTAGCCTGAGATAGAAACAAATATTGCCACACACCAAATTATAAGTCAATCGGTTAATCCTGTCGAATGGTATAGTCTGCTCCAACCCGACAGACAGACGGACATTTAACAAATGACTTAAAATGGCCTAAAATGAGTTTCCGCCAAATATTCTTGGGGTCTCTTAGGTCACTCCATCGGTGTGTTGCACTTTTGGCCCGCAGCATCTGATGTACATATACCCTTGCTCACAAAAGGGGGGTATAAAAACTGGATTTTGTTGAATTTATCTTATTTCTAGTAAAAGTGCTATAATTAATACTTTTATCTATAGATTTTCTTCAAACAAGCATTGTATTTTCGTTAGGATGCCAGCTTTCTTGTAGTCCTCACAATTTCCTGTAATTTAAAGTATATCCCGGCTTGTCCCAAAAAAACATAGCCATTTCGCTGGGTTCCCCATACAAACATTCCAAAAAATCCCAATTTTTGGCACTTTACATGACAAAATCACCGAAATGGCTATGTTTTTTTGGGACATCAGAATTCGTTTTAAAGGTATGGGTCCTTCGGCAAAGTTTCTTATTTTGATCCCTAGAATACGATTTTCACTGAGCAATGGGCGACTTTTAAATCAACCCGCCCTAACATACATACATACTTTATGGGGTCCCTGATCAATATTTCGAGCTGTTACAAAAGGATTGACAAAATAACTATGCCCCATCTGATGACGGAGTGTATACAAATAAATTTCAGCATTTAGATAAATCAAAATTTATACAATATAATAATTTTTACGATTGTCATAATATTTTGTTGAATTCATTCATAACTGTCTCAGTATCCTCATAAGATAAGAGACATCAGAATTTGGTTAATAGAAATTACATTACAACACTTCTAACCAATTACCTTTGTAAAATGTCTTTTTTGTTTAAAAAATCGGGGAAAGTCAAGGACATGTGTCTTTCAAACTTGTTGAGTATGCAAAGGGGCAAACAAAACAGAAACATAAAATAATTTAAACTTGTATTTAAAGCAATCATTGATAACGATAGTTCTTAGTTTTTTTGTGTTTACGAAGAGCATCTGGAAAATATTTTTTTTGGATTTTTTCCCCTTTTTTCAATGATGGTCAAAACCTCACATGTCTTTCTGTTGTCCGATCACTCTAACCCAAAGGGTTTCTTTCAAAGCAGATTTTCAATTTCCAAAAAACATGTGCTTTTTTTGGGTTTACCTCAAAAAAAAGGATTGTTAGCCAATAGCAACAAACAGCCAGACTTAAGTCATTCATAAGCCACTACAGCGGTGGCGGCTGCTGCCGCTGCTGTTGGATTGGAAAACAGACGGACTACGAGTCCGTCTGTGCCTTGGCTCATTAGTGTTGGCAGTTGGTCATTACGTATGCACGCATGCGCGTTGGCAGATGCCACTCACTTCACAGCCATGATGAGAGAAAAAACAGCAAACAGACGGACAGACAGACAGACAAACATCGTGAAGTCCTTGTTCTCTCTCTCGCCATCTCTCTCACATAAGAAAAGGGTCAAGAGCTGTAAATAACACCTTTGATTTGTCCTGCTGTTCCTCCACACGGCCGCCGCCGTCTTCATCATCTCCATTGCCATCCCCCAATGTCGTCATCTTCATCTTCAGCAAGATCATGACTATCACCTTGTGTGTGTTGCCAAACAGACTAAACTGAAGTCAAAAAGGGTTTTACCAAACACAAATTGAATTACTTTTCATTTTTTATACTCTGCAGCAGTTGCATTTGGCTTCTTTCTTGGCCATCTGATTGTTGACTCCAGATAAACACTTAACCAAGTCTATCGCTCTTACCTTTTCTTCCAATTTGGGTATTGGTAGATGTAGAGACGTAGAGAATTTATTAGTTACGTATTAGAAACGGGCAAAACAAAAATTTGTAGGCCGACACTTTTCAATAGAAAAAGGATTATCAGTTATTTCGAGGCCCAAGAGAAAGGGTCAACGGCAATTCGTTTTGGTAGACGAGTGTTAAGCGGGGAAAACATCTGTCCTTTCAGAAGGCGCCAATGAAAGGCAGGAAAACATCATTATTTTTTTTTCTGAAACACACATTTCGCTGAGGACTCTGTTAAACAACAAATTATGTTACAGGATTGTTAAAAGGATTGGCCATCAAGGGTAATTTGGAATACAATTTGGAAGTCTTAAAAGAATGTTGTGGATTTACAGTTGTTGTTCGTATCAAAGAGATTGCATCAGACACCTGCTGCAGCGGTGTAGGCTTTTATACTTAGAATATTTAGCCAAGGGAATAAAATGTTGGCCTGTAAGGAATAATTTTTACAATTGACGGTAGCATTATAAATGTTAATGAAATGCTATAACCCAATGACAACATCCAAAATTTCAAAATTAGAATTTTCCTTGTGAATTTTTTTTTATAGAATAAGATAAGATAAATAAAACAACTAAAAAATTTTATTCTAATAAATAGACAGTGTTTGTGTCACATTTTGAATAAAGTATAAGTATCTTACTTTGAATGACAGCCAGAGCGGTAGACAAATTTTGCTCATTCTTTGTCAATCTGTAGCCATTGGAAAAGTTGTCTAAAATACTATTTACACTAAGCAACAACATTTTTTTTTTCGAGACCTAAAAACGTTTTTTCTGTATATTGAGGCATACTACACGGGACAAAATCGCCTTTTTTGATATGTTTTTATTCGAAAGAAAATATATTTGGAACACAAATTTGTTAATATTATATATTTCTGAGCAAATAAATTTTATTTGAAGACCAATAAAATATATTTGGAACGCACAAATTAATATATTACTACAAACATAATATATTTGCAAACTAAATTTCTCAAGTAAAATATACTTTTAAATACAAAACGAAATTATTGTTTAGGAATTTCTCCAAATACATTTTACATAATAAAAATGTTCAAAACTTTTGCTGACTTTTTCGAATTTCAGTTTTAATTTGATCTTGTTTTCGAATTGAACTCGTATCTCCCAGTTATGATAACCTATGCAGCATTAACTTCCGTTTTAAATCAATCTATATATATAAAATTGTTGCGTGACTGGCTGACTGATTGACTGACTGATCATCGCCCAGGCCAAACGGCTGAAGCTAGAATCATTAAATTTAGTGGGAGGGTAGTCCTTGGGACGTAGACGAGCAATAAGGCGGGATTTTTCGAAATTCGTACTATTAGGCGCACAATGGGGCAAAAAGGGATAAATATGGTACCACCGCCAAATCTAAACGAAATGAGCTAGAATCTTGAAATTTGGTATGAGGGTAGCCCTTAGGAGATAGACTCAGAAATTGGCAGGATTTTTCGAAATTCGAACATTTACGCACACAGTGGGGCAAAAAGTGATAAATGTGGTACAACAGCCAAATCCAAATGGCAAGAGCTAGAATCGTGAAATATTGTGTGATGGTAGCCCTTATGAGGTAGACTCTGAAATTGGCAGGATTTTTCGTAATTCGAACATTTACGCACACAGTGGGGTAAAAAGGG
This sequence comes from Eudasyphora cyanicolor, assembly GCA_963930755.1. Lineage (NCBI taxonomy): Eukaryota > Metazoa > Arthropoda > Insecta > Diptera > Muscidae > Eudasyphora > Eudasyphora cyanicolor. The sequence goes on along the minus strand of OZ005734.1, from coordinate 54,866,561 downwards.
AAAAATGGGATAAATGTAGTACAACAGCCAAATTCAAATGGCAAGAGCTAGAATCGTGAAATTTGGTGTGAGGGTAGCTCTTATGAGGTAGACTCTGAAATTGACAGGATTTTTTCGAAATTCCAACATGTACGTACACAGTGGGGTAAAAAGGGAAAAATGTGGTACAACAGCCAAATCCAAATGGCAAGACCTAGCATCGTGAAATTTGGTGTGAGAGTAGCTCTTGGGACGTAAGCAAGAACAAGGAGTGATTTTTTTTCAAATTTAGGGGCACAGTGGGACAGAAAGGTATAAATATGGTACCACCGCCAAATTTAAAGCCTAATATTAGAATGGTGAAAATTGAAGCGAGGAGTTTCTTTATGACAACTGATCGGGGTATTAATTTTTTTTTGTATTCGTAGTTTTCGGGGCACAGTGGGGCAAAAAGTATAAAATATAGTACAGTGGTTTAAAAATATCAAACATGGATCAATGGTTCCAGGGTAACTTTTGGAACAGAGATTGGAAGTGATTTTTAGTAATTCTAACTTTAAGAGGCACAGTGGGACACGGCGGGTTAATTATGGAGCATGGGGAAAAAAGGGAAAAATCTGCCAAAATTGGAACTTAAACATGAGATATGAAGAGTTTATATGGTTTTAGGAGCACTGTGGTCAAAGACGGTTAAATAGTGGAGAGGAGAAAATATGATTATATATGTTACAATCGGGGAAAAAGGTTTAAATACGCTAGCAAGGAGACACATTTTAAATACGAGTACGGTACAGTGAGACAAAAATTTGTTAAATATGGTAGAGTGGGTAAACATTTTGTACAGTGAGATAAAGAGTTAAATGGGGCACAGTTGTGCAAAAAGGGTTAACTATGGTACAGTGGGTTAAAAATAGTGATATGTATATGGTAAAGTGGGACAAATGGGTTAAAAATGGTACAGTGGGGCAAAAAGCGTTAACTATTGAACAGTGGGTCAAAAATGTATTTACTATGATACAGTGGGGCAAAAAGGGTTAAATATGGTACAGTGTGACAAAAATGGGTAACTATACAGTACAGTGGGTCATAACTGTGTTAAATATTGTACAGTGGAGCACAGAGGGTTAAATATGGTACAGTGGGGCAAAAACTGTTAAATATGGTACAGTGAGACAAAGGGTTTAATATGACACAGTGGGACAAAAAGGGTTAAATATGGTACATGGTAACGTGGGACAAAATGGGTTAAATATGGTACAGTGGGGCAAAAACTGTTAAATATGGTACAGTGAGACAAAGCGTTTAATATGACACAGTGGGGCAAAAAGGGTTAACTATGGTACATGGTAACGTGGGACAAAATAGGTTAAATATGGTACAGTGGGGCAAAAAGCTTTAACAATGGAACAGTGGGAAAAAATGTGTTAGCTATGGTACATTGGGACACAAATGGCTAAATATGGTACAGTATGACAAAAATGGTTAACTATACAGTACATTGTGGCATAACTGTGTTAAATATTGTACAGTGGAGCAAAGAGGTTTAAATATGGTACTCTGGGGCAAAAACTGTTAAACATGGTACAGTGAAACAAAGGGTTTAATATGACACAGTGGGGCAAGAAGGGTTAACTATAGTACAGTGGGACAAAATGGGTTAAATATGGTACAGTGGGGCAAAAAGTTTTAACTATGGAACAGTGGAGTAAAAAATGTGTTAGAATGGTGGGACACAAATGGTTAATTATGGTACAGTATGACAAAAATGGTTACAGTGGGCACAAATAGTAAAATATGGTAACATGGAACAAAATGTGTTAAGTATGGTACAGTGGGGAAAAAAGCGTTTACTATGGAACAGTGGGGCAAAATGTGTTAACTATGGTACAGTGGGGCAAAAATGGTTAAATATAGTAGGACAAAAAGGTGTTAAATTTGATTTAGTGGACCCAAAAGGTTAAATATAGCACAGTGGGTCAAAAAGCGTACATTTAGTACAGTGGGTACCAATATGGATGCAGGGAGAGAGGGTAAGTTAAATATGAAATAAGAATGTTTTTTTTTTCTTCTAAATGTATGCTTTTAGTAGCACTGTGGTGCAAAAAGGTTACAACTATGATGCACTGCAATTATGCAGCACTGTGGTGCAAAAAGGTTAAAATTATGATGCAGTTGGGGCAACCAAAAATTGTTCAACATGTTACAGAGGGGAAAAAATGTGTTAAATATGGGTTAGTGGAGCAAAAAGGGTTAAAAGTGGTAAGTGGGGAAAAAAGGGAACAAAATAGTCCTAGATATGTATAAAACTTCGTACTTTAGAAGCACAGTGTAATAAAAAGTGTTTAATATGGAACAGTGGTGCAAAAGGTGTTGAATGTGGTCCCTGAGTGGAAAGGTAGCTCTTACAGCATAAACCAAAGCTAAGAAATTGTTTTTTCCAAACAGGTTCTTCTACTTAACCCGTGGGGAAAAAGTTAAATAAATGGCACAGATAGGGGACAAAAATGATGAAATACGGCCTAAGCTTGCGAATTTGGATCTTGAAATATCAATTATCATTTTAAAATATTGTACAATCGTGCAAAGTGGTTATTTATGACACAGAAAGGGTTAAATGTGGTACAATGGAGCGATTTACTTTAGATTTTTAAATTCGTACCTTTATAGACACAGTGGGACAAACATGGTTTTATATTGTACCAGGGTGTGAATGTAGGTATTGGAACATAAACAAGGGGAAAGTTGCTAACGTATGAACCAAAAAAAATAGTTTTTCCACGTCCAGAGGTACTGTGGGAAAAGGGATTAATATTGTACCATGTCCGGGTAACTCTTGGAACATAAACTAGAAATGAAACGAGGTTTCGTATTTTATATATAAAAGTAATCAAATCTTCTTCATTTTGCACCATATGTAATAATCATGTCATTTTGAAAGAAAGAGGTATAGCTATTTAACAGTACACTAAACAGAAAATATATAAAAGATGGGGGCTGCGAAGCGCACCGGGTAAGCTAGTCATTTCATATTTCTGAGTATTCCAAGCCATCATTAGCCATCGTTAACCCTCCAAGTCATTTATTTTGATCCGAGATTGCACGATTTCAATTATTATTATTTTTACGAACATCAAAAAATTAACTAAATTAACTTTGAGTTACTGAAAAATTTAACACAATTTGCGTGTTTTCTGGATACTTAAATGCAAATAAAAAATTGTTTCGGATATAATAGGCCCACATAAGAACATATTGGGATGTAAACAAAGATTTGATTAGAACAACATCTTCCCAAATGTACAGGGTTTTCCAATAAGAGTAATATGATTTCTTTGAAAAAAAAAAAAAACAAACTTCTTGTTAAGGAAATTCAAAAGTTTTTTCTTTAATGTGGAGTACAATCGATACAATTACACGGGGCAAAATCGCCTTTTTGATATGTTTGAATCGAAAGAAAATATATTTGGAACAACAATTTTTAAATATTATATATTTCTTAGCAAATACATTTTATTTGAAAATCAATAAAATATATTTGGAACACATACTATATTAATATATTACAACAAATTGTATGTGTTTAAATACAAGGTGGCGCAAAAGTAATCCTCCTATCAGAAAATGCTATAAATTTTGCGATTGGCCCCTAATGTCAGTTCTGTTTTGACATTTGTGTAGTAAACACATGCGAAATACACGTTAATAAACAATGTTACGCTACACTGCTCCAGAACGCGGAATATTGCTGACTATTTATTTGACCAATAATCGGTCGGTGACTTTGGCACAGATTTCCTGGCCGTCCAACGCCTACTGGTGAAACACTGCGACGTTTAGCCGCTCGCCTCGAAGAGACTGGCACAACACGAGATGCTGCCAGGCGTGGCAGACCCCGGAGTAGCCGTTCTGCAGAGAATATTGCTGCTGTAGCCGAGGATGTCATGGAAGCGCCGTCGACATCGACCAGACGACGTGCCTCGCAAATGGGTATCAGTCGACGGTCTCTACAGCGAATTTTGGTACAAGATTTGAAGATGTTTCCGTACAAAGTCCAGACGGTGCATTAGCTGTTAGCTGCTGACCGCCAATCGCGTCTAACATAACATCGAAAGGTTACTTTTGCGCCACCTGTTACAAATAAAACCAGTAAGGAAGGGCTAAAGTCGGGCGGTGCCGACTATATAATACCATACACCACTCTCGTAATATTGCATAACTCTGATATATAAATTTTGTAATTCATGTATAAATTGTTTACATAAATTTACTTTTGGGACATTTTATACTTAAATAATACCCTGTACCAAATACAGTTTTTATAGGACTAAATGGCCAACTCGGACGAAACATATATATGGGAGCTATAGCTAAATCTTAACCGATTTTCTTCAAATTTGGTAGTGTTGGTTCATGGATCAAGAAACTCTACCATTCTAAATTTCAAAACGATCGGTTGTAAAATACAGCTTCTATAGGACTAAAGGGCCAAATCGGACGAAACATATATATGGGAGCTATATCTAAATCTGAACCGATTTCAACCAAATTCAATACTTATTCAATACTCTAAACTGCAAAATTTCAGAACGATCGGAGTGAAATTGCGACCTGTAGTCGACGAACAACTTTACATGGACAGACGGACGGACGGGCGGACATCGTCCGACTCAGCTAGTGATTCTGAGTCGATCGGTATACTTTAAGGTGGGTCTAGCTGTGTTATTTTCAGGTGTTACAAACAGTGTGGTGTAGGGTATAATTATTATTTAGGAATTTTTCGAAATATATTTTATTTAAAAAGATTTCCACAGCTTTTTCTGACTTTTTCGAATTTCAGTTTAAATTTTTCCTTGGTTTCGAATTGTACCTCCCAGTTATGATACCATATGCAGAATAAACTTCTGTTTTAAATCAATCATTTAAAATTTCTGAGTATTCCAAGCCAAAGAATAGTTGTCAATCCTCTATGTACTTTTTATTGATCCAAGATTATACGATTTCAATTATTATTATTTTTACGAACATTAAAAATTTCTAAAAATAACTTTGAATTGCTGAAAAATTTAACACAATTTACGTATTTTATGAATATCTAAATGCAAATAAATATTTGTTTCGGAAATAAAAGTCACATTGGGATGTAAACAAATATTTGTTTAGAACAACATCTCCCCAAATACACGATTTTTGTGTGTACCAAATATTATATGTTCAGAGTGTACGCTAAACATATATATGTTTCAAGCCGAATATGTTTGGGACAATATACTACAGAAGCGATTTTTTTTAAGCGTGTATTATTAAAAAATATCTCAGTGTTCGACTGTATTATGGAGGAAGACCTCAGTGTTCATCTCTTTAATAGAGAAAGATGTCAGTGGTCGACTATAGTACATAGGATGAACTGAGTGCTCTATTATAGAAAAATACCTCAGTGATCGCCTCAGCTATTGAGGAAGACCTCAGATCTTGTGGAAGACATCTGTGGTCAACTTAAATAAAGAGAAACACTTCAGAGGGCGATTCTTGTTTAGAGGAAATCCTCACTCACGACCCTAGTATTGCGGATGTGATGTTAAAGTTATGTTAAAGTTATAAGTATAAGTAATTCCAAACATAGATGAAGAGGTACATATAAGATTCCCCAATTATTATTTCTTATTACATTATTTCTCTTCCTCGTAGTCTCAGTTGCTACAGTAATCATCAGTATCTAAGTCGTGTCAAGGTTGGTTGGGTGATTTCAATATCAGCTCTACCTAAAGCCGAAATGAAAAAAGTTGTTTATGAAATGTTATGTGAAGTACAATTGATACAATTAAGTTCTAAATAAAACGTCATTCAAATGGCCTCCACGACTTCTTCTGTAGGAACAAATTCGATGAACACAATTTTGGAGCACTTTTTCCACTAAAACAAGCCGTATGTCATGAATGGCACGTTCAATATTGATATTATAAAGCTTGAAGAGAGTCTGGTTTATTTCGAAAGACCAATGACTTCAAATAACCCCACAATAAATAGTCTAATGGTGTTAAATCACAACTTCCAGGAGGCCATTCAATATCACATTTTTTTGAATAATCGAATCTCCAAACTTTTCTCGCAACAATTCAATTGTTTCACTTGCTGTGTGGCACGTAGCCACAATCGGTCAAATGATAGCTCTTAACGAGAGCTAAAATGTTGCTGTTGGGCGTCAAGGTCGTAGGTCGACTGAAAAGTGTTTTTTTTTTGGATTTAAAAAAATTGACTTAGCATGTGAATGGAAAGTTTATTTTTGCTCTAGCTCCTTAACGGTACGTCGGATCGGGAATCGGCCAATGGCAAAAAGATAGCTTTTAATGAGAGCTAAAATGTTGCTGTTGGGTGTCAAGGTCGTAGGTCGACTGAAAAGTGTTTTTTTGGATTTAAAAAAATGGACTTAGCATAATTTTCAAATGTGAACGGAAAGTTTATTTTTGCTCTAGCTCCTTAACGGTACGTCGGATGGGGAATCGGCCAATGGCAAAAAGATAGATTTTAAAGAGAGCTAAGATATTGCTCATGGTTGTCAAGGTCGTAGGTCGACTTCATAAAATTGGATTTAGCGCACGAAAGGTTTCAATTGGACAACGATAATTTTTATAATAAAACTGAATAATTTGTAAACGTTGTTCTTGCGTATATCTCTCCACGATGAACTTGTAAACACTACTGAATACAATGAAAAACACATCACAGATCATGACCTAGTACAAATGGCCGAAACGTCACTTCACAATCATAGCATCCCTATTGGAAAACCCGTTATATGGGGGCTATAACTAAATCACAATCGATTTTCTTAAACTTTACATAGTATTGCCTCTAAGTGTATCAAGAGACTTCTCTCTTCACATTTTTATAGAGATCGTTTAACAAATGTTACTTACAGTGCATATATGCCAAATCGGAGGTACATTTATATGGGAGCTATATGTAAATCTGAACCAATTTTAACCAAATTCAATAGGGATTGTCCCTGTACCAACAGAAAGATATGCGCAAAGTTTCGTTGAGATCGGACCATAATTGCGACCTGTACTTTAATCACAAGGATACATGGATGGACGGACGGCGGCCAAAGAGACATGGCTAAATCGACAGAAAAAGTGATTCCATGTCGATCGGTATAATAAACTATGGGTCTATCTATATCTTCTCTTTTTGGGTGTTACAAACAAATGCACAAAGTCATAATACATTGTACCACAGTGTTGTGTAGGGTATAAAAAACAGACCTACTATGAAGATTTGTGATTTTTTGCAAAATGTTAGCAAGTAATTGCATTTTAGGAAAAAAAATTTACATAAAAATTAAATTAAATATATAATTAATTTAAAAAATCCCTTTTTATTTTTTGTATCTCAGTCAAAATTATCCTCTAAAATATAGCCAAGTTCCACTATGGATTTTTTGTCTTTCTCGAGAAATGTAATGACGCCAAATGTTATGTACTAAAAGGAAATACATAAAATTGAAAAAAGTATTGATATTCAAATAAAATGTATTTTTTCAGGGATATATAATATTTAAAAATTTTGATTCCAAATTAATTCAATTCAATTCAATTCACTGAAGCACTGATCTAAGTAGTAGAATATGTTATGAGTATTAGTAGATATGTTAATAATATGTTTTCGGAGTAATAGTAGAGCAACTAGTTTTTGGGAACAACGTTCAAAAACATTATTATAATTACGTCTAGTCTAACCTAGTCCAACACAAAGCATAATTCCATTGCTTGGGATAAAGATTTAACAGCTGTTATATCCTTCTAATACTAACTAAAGCCCTTAGCCCTACCTATCCAATTGCATTCCATACTATCATTAGCACATATGCTCTAAATTTACGACAAACTAAAATTTCCTAAAAAAATAATCATATCAACATTCCATATGGTTCACAGAAAAAGACGACAACAACGACTAAAAGAAATATCCTTAAAATCCCTAAAAATCCATATGGCAGCAAACTCACACATTTTGTTTCACTTAGCTTCTCTTCGATTCTTGCTGTTTCCTTTGTGAGCACGTGCGGAGAAATTTGCATACCATATTTACGCCTTTCCTTGAAAGGAAAGAAGAAAAAAAATCTAAGACGAAATGTACAGTTTTTATGCGTTGGACTAAAGAATTGTTTTTCGCCTAGTGATAAGAGCGTTTTTTTCGAGAAATGCCACTCGTGACTAAAGTCCTGCAGGGCCAGGTGTTGCACATTTCGTTTGAACTTCACTTTACTTTACTTTGTTGCCAGTCGTGCTAGTGGTTAATCTTGAGCAGAGGTAGGATTTATTTTCTTCCCCTCTTGTCTTTTCGAGTACGTGAACTCTTGAGGGTGATGACTGACCACCACCAACACTCACTCACCATTGTTTGCAGATCACTCTAGGCGAGAGATCCCTTTTCTTCTTGAAGGACAATGACTCTGAAGGATATGTTGTTACATTGTTTTCATGTTGCGTATTTCTTAGTGATTCTATTCTAACGAAGGAATGCATTTTTGATGAAGTAATATTTTATAAAGTTGTGATTTGATAATATTCCTGTATCCCCCCTCGTCCTTCGTCTGCGGCGATTTTGTGGAAAATGTATTAGATGTCACGTTTTAGGAAAAAAAGGTGTACCCGTTTCATTGTATTGGACTTTCTACTTTCTATTTAAGAGCAGAATTAATGAGGCGTTGACAGCAATTGTTTTTTTTTTTGAAAATTATTTGTTATAAATTTCATCGATTAACGAAGAGGAAAAACTGCAGTACAAAAAACATTTTCATACTAGGATATAAATATATGAATGCAGAGAACGTGTCTTGGTGAATAGCTTGAATTTAGATAAAAATAATCTTTATATTTATTGGAAAATGTAATTGTGTTGATACATATCAGGATGTCATCAAATATGTTTCGTTTGTTGCATAATTATTTATTGCAGCCCAATTTTCATCAAGATCGTAAGGGAAGTAAGGTTTTTGCATATAAAATACACACATAACTGCATAAATTATATTGAAAACAAGTAAGAAAGTTCAGTCGGGTAAACCGACTAATAAATCCCTTCACCTTGAGTCTCAAAAAAATATTAGTAAATTAATTTATTTTTTTGTTTTATTTAAATTTAAAAGTTGTTTACTTTTGATACAAAATGGTCCATTTGTGTGAGATGTACCAAAAGGGGCGTCATTATACCTACCACTTCTCTCTATATATACTATATACTATAAACGCATTACACTGTACAAAATTTCAAGTATTTATATGCACTGGTATTAAAGTTATAAGCTGTTAACTTTTGGTACAAAAAGGTCCATTTGTGTGGGAGGTAGCAAAATGGGCGGGCCAATAACGCCAATTTTTCTCTGGACTCTAGGTACTATAAAAGCATTACACTGTACAAAATTTCAAGTATCTGAATGCACTGGTATTACAGTTATAGGCTGGTAACTTTTGGTACAAATAGTCCGTTTGTGTTGGAGGTACCAAAAAGGCATGCCAATAATGCCCATTTTTGACTGTATTCTAGGTACTATCAAACCATTACACTGTACAAAATTTCAAATCTTTGTATGCACTGGTAATAAAGTTATAAGCTATTAACTTTTGGTTCAAAATTGTCCATTTGTGTGAAGAGCGTGGACACTTCGCTCATTTTTCTCGAGGTAATAGTGACTAATAAACTAATACTATGTGTAGAGTTTCAGAGGATTCAAATAAGTAGTATAGAAGTTATTAAATAATCAAATTTTTCACTAAATGTTAACCCTTTGTGGGGGAGGTACTAGAAGCAGTGGACCAATATGGCCCATCTCCGAACTTAGCCGGAGATAGAAGAAAGTATCACCACATACCAAATTTGAAGTCAATCTGTTACTCCTTTCGAGAGTTATCGTGCGCAGCAGACAGACGGACGGACATTGCTCATTCGACTTAAAATAGCCCAAAACGGATATCCGCCGAACATTTTTAGATTCTTAGGTCACTCCTTCGATGTGTTACACTTTTGGTTCGTAGCTAATTATATATATCTTCCTCTCTAAGGTGAGGGGATAACAAGTCACTTAATATTGATGTAAGTAGGAGTATCATTGTGCTAGCTGGTCCAGCAGAGATTATTTCGTCATTTCCTACATGAAGAATATTGCATACATACTTTGTTTCCCTATTTTAACATTTTAACATATTTGTCCCAAATCAACTAAAATTTATTTGTTTAAAAATACAGAGTCGACCACTGAGGTCATCCTCTATACAAGAAACGACCACTGAGGTCTTCATCTATACTACAGTCGACCAGTAAGGTCTTTCTCTAGAATAGAGTCAAGGTCTTTTGAATAGTACAGTCGATCTCTGAGGTCTTCCTCTATACTAGAGTCGCCCTCTGAGGTCTTCCTCTATACTAGAGTCGCCCTCTGAGGTCTTCCTCTATACTAGAGTCGCCCTCTGAGGTATACCTCTATACTAGAGTCGACCTCTGAGGTCTTCCTTTATACTAGAGTCGACCTCTAAGGTCTTCCTCTATACTAGTGTCGACCTCTAAGGGATTCCGCTATACTAGAGTCGACCTCAAAGGTCTTTCTCTATACTAGAGTCGACCTCTAAGGGATTCCTCTGTACTAGAGTCGACCTCTGGGGCTTCCTCTATACTAGAGTCGACCTCTAAGATCTTTCTCTATAATAGAGTCGACCTCTAAGGTCTTCATCTATATTAGAGTCGACCTTTCTCTATACTACAGTCGACCTCTAAGGGTTCCTCTATACTACAGTCAACCTCTAAGGCTTCCTCTATACTAGAGTCGACCTCTGAGGTCTTCCTCTATACCAAAGTCGACCTCTGAGGTCTGCCTCTATACTAGAGTCGACCTCTGAGGTCTTCCCCTATACTAGAGTATACCTCTGAGGTCTTCCTCTATACTAAATTCGACCTCTGGGGGCTTCCTCTATACTAAATTCGACCTCTGGGGGCTTCCTCTATACTAGAGACGACCTCTGGGGGCTTCCTCTATACTAGAGACGACCTCTAAGGTCTTTCTCTATACTAGAGTCGACCTCTGGGTTCTTCCTCTATACTAGAGTCGACGTCTAAGGTCTTTCTCTATACTAGATTCGACCTTAAAGGTCTTCATCTATACTATAGTCGAACTCTTAGATCTTTCTCTATACTACAGCCGACCTCTAAGGGTTCCTCTATACTAGAGTCTACCTCTAATATCTTCCTCTATACTAGAGACGACCTCTAAGGGATTCCTCTATACTAGAGACGACCGCTAAGAGATTCCTCTATACAAGAGTCGTCCTCTGAGGTCTTGCTCTATACCAGAGTCGACCTCTGAGGTCTTCCTCTATACCACAGTCGACCTCTGAGGTCTTCCTCTACACTAGAGTCGACCTTTTAGGTCTTTCTCTATACTAGAGTCGACCACTGAGGGCTTCTTCAATACAAAACCGATCACTGAAGACTTCCTCTACACTAGAGACGACCACTGAGGTCTTCCTCTACACTAGAGTCTACCGCTGAGGTCTTCCTCTATACTAGAGTCGACTTCTGAGGACTTCCTATATACTCAGAGGTCTTCCTTTATACTAGAGTCGACCTCTGAGGTCTTCCTCTATACTGGAGTCGACTACTGAGGTCTTCCGCTGTACCAGACTCGAAAACTAAAGACTTCCTCTATACTATTTTCTACCACTGAGATATTCTTGTATACTAGAGTCGACCGCTTAGGTCTTGCTTTTTTATTAGAATCGAACACTAAGGTCTTCCTCTATACTAGAGTCGACCACTGAGATCTTCCTCTATACAAAAGGCGAACACTGATGCTCCGGATTTTAAAAAGATTGTATTTTCGCCATTCATAAATGGTTGTGTTCATACGAAAATACATCTTATCACTTTTGATCTCTATTTGAAATATTCGAATATAATATGTTACAACTTTATTCCAACGTTAATCTTAATTCAGAGCAAAAGTACATTTCCTAACTAACCGAATTTCGGTAGAAAATGCAAAAGGAGATATTGACCACCCATACTTAGGATAACTCTGTTACTTGTATGCCTATTTCATTTCATTCCAAGAGCATTCCGTTGATGATGTTGCAATCCACAATCAGCACACAAAATCTTAAGCCAAATCCCATCTTCCAAAATACCAAATTTCTCATCTTACAATCTTCCGTCCCTGTCTGCTGATGTCCATTTGGTGCATCCACGATAAATATCATTTACATCGCCATTCTTATCAAGATGTAAATAATCTTTTTATGGGATTATTGAAGTAATTTATAAGAATTTCAAGCACAAAACCAAAAACCTCAACATAAACTGAAATTCCCAAAAAAAGATTAACAAATAAATTTGCAAGAAAATATGTGAAATGGAGTTATTAAAACGAATGAGGAAGGGAGGGGATGAGCTCAACTATCTTGATATGAAAATGAAAAACCTATTTAAGAGGAATTAAGGAGAATGATTGCACATAAAGATAAAATCTTCTCTTCAAAGTAATAAAACTAGATCATTTCCTAAATGAGCCATCATTTGAGATAAAAATTGTATTATTGGGTCATTTGCTAGATCGTTTCGTATGCGTGTGTGGCCACTTAGAACAGAGTAATGATTTTAAACTCTTAATAACTTTTATTCTTGAAAAATGAGAACAGAAGTTCATCATTAAATAACAAAAAAAGAGCATACCTTTTTCTCATAAAATTAACTCTGCGCCATTGCAGATGGCCTCTGTTGGTTTTGATTACACTATGCAACATCATTATACCCTCACTTTAGTGTGACGAGGGTATATATCATTTGCTACGAAAAAAAGTGTAACACATCGAAGGAGTGATCTAAGACCCTAAGTATGTTCGGCGGATATTCGTTTTGGGTCATTTTAAGACGAATGAGCAATGTCCGTCCGTCTGTCTGTCTGTCTGTCTGTCTGTCTATCTGTCTGTCTGTCTGTGTGTCTGCTGGCTGGTGCGCACGATAACTCTCGAAAGGAGTAACCGATTGACTTCAAATTTTGTACGTGGTAATATTTTTTTCTATCTCCGGCTAAGTTCGAAGATGGGCCATATTGGTCCACTCCTTCTAGTACCTCCCCCACAAAGTGTTAAAATGTTGTAAAATATTGAATCTTTAATAACTGCTATACTACTTATTCGAATCTTCTGAAATTCCACACATAGCATTAGTTTATTAGTCGCTATCAACTCGAGAAAAATTGGCCAAGTTGCTACGCCCCTTTTGGTACCTCCCACACAAATGCACCATTTTGCAGCAAAAGTTATCAGCTTATAACATTAATACCAGTGTATAAAAATACTTGAAATTTTGTACAGTGTAATGCTTTTATAGTGCCTACAGTCCAGTGAAAAATGGGTGTTATATTCACGCCCCTTTTGGTAGCTCCAACACAAAGGTAACATTTTGCACCAAAAGTTAACAGCTTATAACATTAATACCAGTGTATAAAAATACTTGAAATTTTCTACAGTGTAATGCTTTTATAGTGTCTATAGCCCTGTGAAAAATGGACGCTATTGCCACGCCCCTTTTTGTACCTCCCACACAAAGGTACAATTTTGCACAAAAAGTTAAGAGCTCACAACATGAGTACCAATGCACGTAAATGCCACAACATTTTGCACAGTGTAACGCTTTTGAAGTGTCTATAGCCCTGTAAAAAATGGCCGTTATCACCACGCCCCTTTTTGTACCTCACACACAAAATGTCCAAATCATACCAAAATTTAATATCTCATAACGTTAATAAACCAGTGCAAATAAACGCTTATAATTCGGCGCAGTGCAATGTATTAAAAGTATCTACTATTCAGCGAAAAATAGATGTATTTGTTAAACCCGTTCTGGTACCTACCATACAATCTAACAGAATAATTCGTGGAATATTCAATATTACATTACTCACAAAGTGAGGGTATACCTTAGTCGGTTTACCCGACTGAAACTTTCTTACTTGTTTGTATTACAGAAAACTACAAAAGATACTAAAAAAAGGTTTAAAGTATTGTTTTCGAAACAAAAAAAAACAGTTATTGACTCTAGTATAAGGACAGACCACGTTATTAGACTTTTTATATAGGAAGACCTCAGTGGTCGACTCTAGCATAGAGAAGTGGTCGACTGTATTATAGAATATAACCTCAGTGGTAGACTCTTGTGTAGATGAAGACGTTATTGATCGACGTTTGTATATCGGAAGATACCATTTGTCTACTCTTTTATAGAGGAAGACCTATGAGATTGTGGGAATCAATTACAGAGAAAGGCCTCTGTAATGATTCTAGAGTAGAAAACCAGTAAGGAAAGGCAGAAAGTCGGGCGGGGCCGACTATATAATACCCTACACCTCCCTAACAATGCGATAAGGGTCATTGCGATAATAATTTGGAATAATTGGTAAATGGGTAGAAACGTATTATCTAATTCTGAAACGATAATCGCTAAATTAAGCAATATTCGTTCCTAAAGTGAGAAACATCTTTCTGGAAAATTTTAATGATCGGAAGTAAAATACAACTTTGATACCAAATCAGGAGGAACATATATATGGAGCTTTAATATAAATCTGAACCGATCTTCCCTGAATACTTATTCATGCAAAAAGACCTCCGTCTGTCGAATTTCGTACTGATCGGATATAAAATACAGTCTCTACAGCGCTTACATGTCAAATCGGGGGTAACGTATATATGGGGGCTATATCTAAATCTGAACCGATTTCTTCCAAATTTAATAGTGTTCATCCATATAATGAGAAACCTCTTTCTGCCGAATTTCATACTGATCGGATATAAAATAAAGTTTTTACAGCGCTTACATGTCAAATCGGGGCTAACATATATATGGGGGCTATATCTAAATCTGAACCGATTGTAACCAAATTCAATAGGGATCGTCCTTGGGCCAAAAAAAAGATATGTGTAAAGTTTCGTCCAGATCGGACCATAATTGCGACCTGTACTTTGATTACAAGAATACATGCACAGACGGACAGACGGACATAGCTAAATCAACTCAGAAAGTGATTCTAAGTCGATCGGTATAATAAACGATGGGTATATTTCTTCTCCTTTTGGGTGTTACAAACAAATGCACAAAGTTATAATACCCTGTACCACAGTGTGGTGTAGGGTATAAAGACTAGATGTCTTTCGACTCTGGCATAGAAGATGACTTTATTGGGCGACTTTAGCATAGAGGAATACGTAAGTGGTCGTCTTTAGTATAGACTAAGACCTCAGTGGTCGACTCTAGTCTAAAAGAAGACATCAGTGGTCGAGTCTAATATAGAGGAAGACCACAGTGATCGACTTTAGTATAGAGGAAAACCTCACTGCTGGGCCCTAGGATAGAGGAAGACCTTAGTGGTCGACTCTGGTATATAGGAATACCCTAGTGGTCGAATGTAGTACAGATAAAGACATCAGGGGTCCACCCTATTAGTTCAAGACCTCAGTGATCGACTCAATTATGTTCGACATTATTATAGAGGAAGACCTTTGTGGGCGACTCTAGTGTAGATAAATACCTCAGTGGTCGACTCTGGTATAGACGATGACCTCAGCGGTCGAATTTATTATAGAATAATACTTCAGTGGGAGGATCTATTATATTGAGAGAAAGACCTCAGTGGTTGAAACAACTATAGACAAAGACCTCAGTGAAATATTCTTGTACATGGGAAGACATCAGTGGTCAACTCAAGTATAGAGGAAAACATCAGAGACCCAGCAAAATTTCTCATTACCAAATAATCCGACGAGTAAGCAAAGTTCGATAATGGTAAGTACTTATTATTTAGCCACTTTTCTCATTATTTTAACATGGGGATGTCATTGGAGGAAAGTACTTCCCAAAAGCATACAATAAAGTAGCATAATAAGTACTTTTTTGTAGCATAGGCATACCACATAAATACATATGTGCTTATATTTTCACGATTTTAAGTACTTGAATAATGCATTACCAATAAGTTATAAAATAAGTAATAGATATGTAGAAATGGCCATTTACAGTGTTTTTTTGCATATTGTCGCGCATTTTTTTGGAAACAAACAATTTCAACATGCCAGATTCGAATTTCTGAACCCTGTGAAAAATTCTTCAACGGTCTAACATTATACGATATAAGTAAATATTTATGGTATTTTCATTCAAATCTGCACGTATTATTTGAAAACATGTTGAAAAATAAATAAATCTTGTGCATATCTTGTATATCTTGTACATATAGCCAAAATTGCATTATATCAAAAATTGCCAAAATGATTTTGATAGCAAAAAATCACTTATTTCTGTTGTTATTGGTAAGTCATTATTAATAAGCCGAAAGTAATGCAGCGAATAACGAGATATCATTATGTGGTAATGCAGGGAGTAATGACAGGTACTTACCAAGATTTTGCTGGGGAGCCACTCTAGTATAGAGGAAGTCCCCAATCACGACCCTAGTATCGACTCTGAAATTAGAGAAGATTAGATTCTCTAACATATATTTCTCTTATTCGTAGTCTCAGTTTCTATATATATGTGTTCTGGATTTTGGTGAGTTTCCACCGTGCTCTAAACACTCGGATAAATACATGCGTCGACCAACGCCCCCATGCAAAATGTGCATAAGTAGCAATCAACTCCGTGTCCAAAACACGGAGTTGATTGCTACCTTCTTGTTTGGGAGCGGGGCCAATCTAAAACTCCTTGCCATTCTATGGGTCATGGCACCCGGTAGGTTTGCAACTCCACATCCGAGAATATTCTCTTCTAGCGATTTTTGTTTCAAGCACAGCTACCACTTTGCACCCAATATGGTCATCGCCAATAGTCAGGTAGGAACCTGCGTTCCGAGGGCTTTCCTGATAGGTAAAACTATATATCCAAATTCATCCTGAATTTACAAGGACATCCATAACCTTGTCACTTCATCTCTATAATCTCGCGGGATTTCTCGGAGCCCTGACAACAATTTTCTGAGAATATCAAACGTTTAAACCATTTCGATGAGAAATTCGCTAAAGTTTCGAGCTAATCTTATGTATAGGGAAATCGATACGATACAATACAAAAGACTTTATTCCGACTTGGCTGTGTGAGTAGTAGATAATCACTCCTGTCTAGGTCAATACATACATATCGGGAATGCATGCGCCTGAAGTTGATAGTTGTTTCAAATATCTAGTTTTCTATAAACCAGATCCATACAAAATTGCAGGTACTTATTTATATATCCTTCCCTCCATTGTTATCTTGCTGGTACCTCTTATCAAACAAAGTGGTCACTGTCTCAAGCTCTACCTGTGAAAGTCGTACTATACAGAAAGTGGAGATCTTCCTATTGCCATACTATACTTAAATCCCCAGTGAAAGTTATCTGAGTCTTAGTGCCGCAGTTGAAACCACATATTTACTGGCAATGTTTAACGTATCAATAGAAGTGTAGGGTTATACTACTTCTATAAGTTCCAATGTACCTCAATCAGTTGCCGGTCTACTTTAGTACGCTGCTCAGCCGCCTTCATAAGGGATATTCCTGTGCTATTAATGTAATTATGGGTTAACCATATATGATGAACTAAATGAACAACTACCCAGCAAAATTTCTCATTACCAAATAATCCGACGAGTAAGCAAAGTTCGATAATGGTAAGTACTTATTATTTAGCCACTTTTCTCATTATTTTAACATTGGGATGTCATTGGAGGAAAGTACTTCCCAAAAGCATACAATAAAGTAGCATAATAAGTACTTATTTGTAGCTCGATTTTATGTACTTGAATAATGCATTACCAATAAGTTATAAAATAAGCAGTAGATATGTAGAAATGGCCATTTAAAATGATTTTTTGCATATTGTCGCGCATATTTCTCGAAACAAATAATTTCCTCATGCCAGATTCGAATTTCTGGTATTTTCATTCACGTATTGTTTAAAAACATGTTGAAATATAAATAAATCTTGTATAATAACCTACATATAGCCAAAATTGCATTATATTAAAATTTGCCAAAATGATTTTGATAACAAAAATCACTTATTTCTGTTATTATTGGTAAGTCATTATTAATAAGCCGAAAGTAATGCAGCGAATAATGAGATGTCATTATTTGGTAATGCAGAGAATAATGACAGGTACTTACCAAGATTTTGCTGGGTAGTTCACTCAATTGAACTGAACTAAAATGAGTGATCACTTAAAAGAACTAAAGTGTCCAACTCTATTCTGTATCATTCCATCTCTAACTTCTCTAGCTATGTACTGTGGTGCTTTAAGTTTTATTAAACAATCGGTGTCTGCCCGCTGTCCCATGATGGTACAGAAACTTTAGCTCTTCATGTGACCTTACTCCACTATTCTATATATACTCGTACAGTAAGAGGCGTCTGAGTCTTAGAGTCGCATTCTCAAATACTTGTTAGCAGACAAAGTCGATTGACACTAAGTTAATCGGAACCTGCAACGAGTCATTGGCCGTCGTCCTAATCACTTCGAAGTTCCAAGATGCTTTCTAGAGGTACTCGGTCTTTGGTAACTAAAGCGGATTCTGGGGGGCGAGAAGAACATACTAATATTCGTCGGGCCACGACAAGTTACTCATTAAACTTGTACTTAGACGGGGGGATGCATTTCGTATGTTACTGCTCTTGTGATAAGAACACACTTTTCCAAATTTGGTGATATGCTTTCGGTATCTGGGGTTTTAGATTATTTTAAATTTTCTGGTCTAGACAGAAACTTGTAAGCGTTGTGGATGAACATACTCCCTTTTGTGGTGCTATATCCCCGAGATTTTCTCGGTTATATTGCGGTGAGAGCGGTTATCTAAAATCTTCCTAAATGTTTGTTATTGGGATTCCCACGAGTGTAGGTGTCGGTCTACCTTAACACCCGACCATAATTTGCGAATAATGCTGCGCAGATGCCAACTCAAATCATTGCATATCGTGAGTGTAACCAGCAGATACTATAGGGCTGAGCCACAGGTGCTTTTTTGACATATGTCCAGTTAAACTTAGGAGTGCTACCACAACCTTCACCTTACCACGTGTGGATATCACTAAACCTTGCATTACAAATACCATGATGACTGTTGGCTGAACTTTTAACCAATTTCTATGGCTGGAAATGTTTGGGTAATCTTCTCCATTTCATGTGGTTCCTCTCTTGTACCAAGTGGTCTACTTTTAGTGGTCATCGATTCCTTGTTACCTTTGCTAACATCATGGCTGGACCTTAAGGTATTGGTTTATCTAACTGGTACTCTAGCATGGTTGTTCTGTGGGCGATATACCAAAGATTACCTGTGATGGTAGTGCTACAGTATACCCAACCTTTGAAAATTATTAGTGCTAACTAGACTCTCCTTGACAAGGTTGACAACAACCCCACTGCAGATTGGTCGGATACTTAAGCTATTGTTTTTGATTCCTGGGAGTGTTTTGTCCTCGATATAATATAGTTTACCTGTAAGAGTAATGCTACCATCTACATCACATTTCGAAATAATGGTAATCACTAGGTAACTGTCCTTGAGGGAACCTAACTGAAGATGGTCCTTAGCATTGAGGCTGGAGATGATCGTGTCCATTTTTGCAGATCCAATATGTTCTTAATTTTATGCGGACCTACTCGTATATTGAACACGCAGAATAGTCCTGGGATTCCCTGTGGGAAGCTATTACTTCTTAAGGGATTTTTCTGGCAATTCCAAGGGGGCGCTCGTCGTCACAACGAAGTGGCCCTGCTGTGCAATGACGTTCCATGGTTTAAACTAACGACACTTGTAATCAAGTAAAACCCTTCAGTTTATGTTTCACCTTTATTCAGTACACTTTTTGCATAGTATAGTGACATCATATGGTCTGGTCTAGACGAAATCTGAGCAACACTGCGAGTATTAAACCTTTATTTAAACGGACACATATGTCGAATTCCTATTATGGCCCTAATTTTAATGAGCATCAAGTCCTTGGTTCCTTTGCTTTCAAGAATGGGGGCTGATACCGGACTTGAAGTGGCTCGGGACTTGGTACGAAGACGGCGAGTGGATCATCGAACTGGATTTTGAAATCCCCTCGCTAACAAACATGAGGATTTCTCCTTATTATTGTGGCCAGACTCGGCGTGAACGGTATTTGCATGGACTGTGAAAGGATCGACGGGCTGCTGTTTTGATCTCATCTCTATATGACAAGCACAAGGGTTTCTTTGCGTTATATTCAAACTCGGAGACCGAAATCTGAAATTGCTTTTGTTCTTGCTATTTTAACTCATAAATTTCACCTTGAGATTCCCCCAACATAGCAGAGAATACATCCATTATGTGATCTGGACCTATGAATACATTTATTCAAAAACTTAAGAGACCTATCGGCCTGGATAGCTTGTCATAGGGGAGACCTTAGAATGAAGTGGTAGAACCCAAGAGTTTGGTTCAATAATATGTCTATTCATATTTATTGCAAAATTCTGTAAAGAGCTATTTTATCTTTTGTTATGTACATTTTGAAAAAGTATTAAAAATAATTATTTAAAGAGGTATAGCCATTTTAAGTTTTGGTAAAGAAATTTCGTCCTTTTCACCTTAGAAGCCTCATTTAGCGAGATCTAGTCATCTCAAGTTATATTAAGGAATTTTTGACCAAGTTCAACAAATAAGTGAAGGGGCAGGAATTATTCTGTGAACTATGGACATTGCAAAATCATAGCATTGTGCCGAGTGAGTCGTGGGTATAGGTGTTGAAGTTATTAACTAAGAACTACTGAGATATCCCGTCACATATCCCCCATTTCATGTAGGAAAACAATTCACGTTGCATAGTGTAATTTATTATCGTTAAAAGAACCCAAGGCGAACACTTATGACGCCCGCCGGCATTGATTGAGAAGAATCTCATCCCAACAAAGTATTTACACGTCTTTAGGCGTCAATAAAATTTAATAATCCATACTCGCCCGCCATTGCCATCGCCATCACCACCAGTTGCTGTCAAAGGAGTTGTTTTAATGACGTTACTAAAACTAAGTATCGACTTCAAAGGTTACACTTCGAGTAGAAAAGCGACACCAAAAAAAAATCTCTCAAAAGAAAAGCCGAAAAAAGGTAATGAAGAAAAAAGTAGGCCCGACACTCATCACGTGATAATGACGTTGAAAAACAAAAAACGCATAAAAACTTCATAGTCTAAGGAGGAGAAAGAGGAGTTGGATATTCCATTCTATTCTCTGCCTTGACTTGTTTTTTGTAAACGTGACCAAAATGTGAAATTGTCCCAAAGTGTCACAAACGTGAAAAATTCAGACAGACTAACATAGACGACAATCCGAAAAAAAATAAAAAGAAAAACCAAAAACGTTCGACAACAAAGCGGAAATTTGGTAGACATTTACGAGATCATTATGGCCGGGCGAGAGGGCGTTTGTCCATTCGGAACATAGGAAAATCCATTGAAAATATCGTCGTCGTCAGTCAGTTAGTGCGTGAGGCGTACATGAGAGACTATTGACGGGCGGTTTGGTTATTTAGTTGACAGAAAAGTTGATGTAATTAAATTTACACATAAAATTATTTTTACGGCAATATAGGAATGTAATTAAGAGTATGTGTAGTTAATGGAGAGCCAAAGGGGTGATAGAATTTACAATTATGTGGATAGGTCAGTCAAGAGTTTTATTTTCAATTGAACTCACCAACCTTGGCTACCTTGGCGACGCAACATTATCTGTTCTCTCTGATCGTCTGACTTCCGTTTTACTTCCGCATGATTTGTCCTGGGAATATCTTGAGACAAGATCAAAGCACCCACGTACAACGAGGGACGGACTCTTTTCACAGCGGTATCTACAAAGAAGGGTTAACTTGAAATTCTTTAAACAATTCTAATGAAATCGAAGAAGGCTCCAAAAAGGCGAACAAAACATGAATATACTGATTGACTTTCACTCATTTAATTGATCGTACCGAATCCAATACTAGGAATGGTATAATATGTAT
This sequence comes from Eudasyphora cyanicolor, assembly GCA_963930755.1. Lineage (NCBI taxonomy): Eukaryota > Metazoa > Arthropoda > Insecta > Diptera > Muscidae > Eudasyphora > Eudasyphora cyanicolor. The sequence goes on along the minus strand of OZ005734.1, from coordinate 54,844,546 downwards.
GTCCACATTAAGTGAACATAGATTTTTTGTAAATGTAAATTAACATTGGATAAAGGCCTTATTTTAAATTGTTAGTAATATTTATTATATGTGAGGTAGTAACTATTTATATATTTTAAAAATTAAACAAAGGAAAGTGTCGTGCAAATGGTTTATCCAAAGATAGTTAAGGGCCTGTATATGAATAGTTGAAGTTCCTCAGTGAAGACACACAAGCCCAATTGGTTGTTGAGTTTGGAACCGTCTGTACAGAAGTTCACGAATCCCCTATGTTCTGGGATACTATTACATTTATTGCCTCAGATGGTGTCGTTCTCAGCGCACCAGCCATTCGCTGAACTTTGATTAGTGTCTCACAGAAGGTGTATTTCTGTAGAGCTGTCCACCAGATGACAATGTCAAAACGTAGAATCTAAGTATGTATCAATAAAACACAAACTGCAAAATTTCATACACATCGACTGGCAAATGTGGTCTTAGTGACATATAGAAGCTATGTATGTGAAAATATGGATCGATCTGGGTTTTTATAATTGTTTAGAGAAATATTGTCCACAAACACTTTAAAACGCTTGGTTAGTTTCGATTAAGAGTGCCAGCCTGTATAAAAGACTATACGGTCCATTGTGCTACCACATGGACGTCAGGGAAAACATAAGCTCACAAGTTGCGGATTCCAACATCAGCCAATTTAGCTAACTCCCCAAAGAAATGAGAGCCTAAATGCCCAACTATAATATGCATAAGCTGACTTAAGTAATTCCGTACGGAATGTGCGTTCAGTTTCGCACCTTGCTTAAGCAAATGGGTACTGAGAGAACTTAACGAAAAGTTCACGTAAGTACATTATGGTTTGGCGCATATGATTTATATGTACTCGCACAGTTGCTTAAGTTGGCTTAAGTCAGCTCATGCATATTATAGTTGGGCCTTAAGGTAGCATGTCGTCTTCTGGAGAGAGAGCGGGACAGAGACGCAGAATACGCTATATTGATTCCTCCTCCTCCTCAGCTTCTGCAAAAGTCATTATGCAAGACCTTTAATCTATCCGCGTTCAATAAGGCCGTCAAGTAATCCGTCATGACAACTAAACGATAGTTAGAAGTCCCGTCTCGACAACGACTGCTGTGCGTTGGTACGTTTTGAGTTTAGGACGCGCCAATCGGTCTGGAATGTAAGAAGTTCCTGACTAAACCCACCTGCCATTTGCTGCCGTAAGGACACTATTTTTCAAGAAGAGCTATTTCGTATGTGGAAAGTTCCAGTTCCCCTGGAGCGTGTAAGGTAGTTTATAGTTATGCAAGTTCATATGGTTTCCAGTTCCCTGGAATATCACTATGTCCCGGCACCCATATCAGGTGAATATTGAACAGTTCAGCCATCTCGTTAATAGAGCTGCGACAGTCGACGGCAGTTTCTGAATTTAGGTTTCCAGGGACCTAATAGCTGCCTGACTAACAGAGAAAATTTTGATAACGACTTTGGTCAAAACATTAATTTTCAGTCGTTCCGCAACCACTATAATAGCTAAGATTTCTGCTTGTTGAACACTTCAGTGATCAGGTAGACTTTTTGCAATTAAAAGCACAAGTTCCTCAGAAAAAACAACAAAGCAAATTTGGTTGTTGAGTTTGGAACCGCCTGGCGAGAAGGTAAGGAATATTCCATGTTCTGGGATACGTCAATTCCATTCTGATGTGTTAGGTATTAGAGTGATATACTTCTTGATAAAAAGTGGTTCAGTTATAGTGTAATCAACAATGCTCGGAAGGTCAGGCATCTCCTCTAGAATGACGCTATGTCAGAAGCGCTTTCCCTAGGTCTAATCGCAGTACATGCGGCATATTGCATTGCTATAATGTTAAGCGTCATTAAATATAGAATAACATTTATGTCGTTCTCGGCCCACCAGTGACACTTATAGCAGCCATCCGCTGAAATTTGTTAAGTCTCGCGCAGAAGGTGTATTTCTGCAGAGCTGTCCACCAGACGACAATGTCGTACAGCATTATTTGTCTGACTACTTCCACATACAACGAATAAACTATACGCGAGTTCATACACTAGCGGTCTCCTATTGCCCTTTTTCAGCTTTATATTGCGCTACCACAGCCTTCTTTGCTCTTTGCAGAATTTTGATTTGACGTTCTACTTCCTGTCTAGTAAAATACACGTACCTATCCCTGCATGGAACGAAAGATGAATAACAGCAAAAGTTCCGAAGTGAACGATGGAACTAAAAGAACGACATAATAGGAACCAGTTCCAATAGTTCCTTCAAGGGAATCGTTCAATTGAACGTTCCGGAACGACCCAACTCTATCAAGCCGAGATAATGACAATAAGGGAAGTCGCCAAGTGGCTGACTCGAATGCGTAGTGACCAACACTGGTGCTGTCATTTACTCGGACAGTCAGGCTACTATAAATTCTCTGGAAGCCACCCACATTCCTAAATTCACAAACAGCCGCTGACTGCCGCAGATCTTAACGATCTAGCTAAGCAGTTTAACTTACACCTCGTATGGTTATCTGGGAATAGGGATATCCGGGAGAACAGCCAAGCTGATAAACTTGCTAAGAAAGGGACTACAATACAAATTCTTGTAGAACTTGGCTTAGGCAATAAGGCAGTCCAATGAAGGATGGACAGAAATCGGCACCTAAAGGATAGGTAGACACATCTGGCTTCGCAGTAGAGAGAGAAAGGCTGACTGTCTACTTTAGTGTCAGTTCTGACGGGACACTGTTTGATCTGCAAATACGCCAGAAGGTTAGGTATTGACTCCAATGACTTCCGTAGGAACTGTGGTAATGAGGAAGAAGTGGAGAACATTGCGCACTTGCATTGTTACTGTTCCCCATTATGTTAACGGCGTCTGTATATACTGGGATCGGCCTTTCTAGGAAGTCTGACAGATCTTTCCGGTGCAGATATTCGTGCTATTGATATCTTTATTTATCAAAAATGTTAGTTTTGATGAGGCGCATCTATGCCCGTGGTATCACTAGGGACATATATTGGTCTATATGAGTTGGTAAAGCTGGCAGCCACCCTAACCTAAACCTGAAATACCTAAGTATTTTGCGCTTTCGGAAAAAGAGACTTCAATATCCCCCAATGAAACAGGTGCAAATGTTGATACCTTATAAAGCCTGCTGAAAATAACTAGTTTCGTCATGTCAGGCTTAACACCAAAGCAATTATCAGAAGATGAAGATGACGAAGAGTGCTCGGAAACTTCCCTTTAACATCTATTGCCACGTCAACTGCATACGCGAAAACTCTAACACTCATAATCTCCAAAGAAAGCAGAACATTGTTCATAGCAGTGAAGAGAGAACACACCCTTTGGGCGTTCACCTGTTGAAAATATATGAAGGTCAGTGACCCAAAGCTAGCTAAAATGCGTCTCTCAATCAGAAGGTTATGAATGAACCTATGTATACTGTTATTAACATCTAGCGTTTCCAAAGGCGACTGACTGAGTTTATTTTATTAAAGGCCCCCTCTATATCTAAGAAACCTACCATAGCATATTCCTCAACAGAGAGGGATCCTTCAGTAAAGCTGTCATCATGAAGGGCAGTTTCGGTATGATCAATTGTAGTCCTAAGGTATCGACCTACTAATCGCTGCAGGTTTTTAAGAAAAAAATGACGATATAGTAATTGACCGGAAATCCTTAGCTTCTGCATGGTACTGGTTTTGCGCCTTTGGGATGAAAACAACCATGTTTTCTCTCCATTTTGTTGGTATGTAGGCCCGATTGATACAACATGTGCAGATCTCTCTGAACCGGGGCAATTGTATCAGCCACTGCCTGCAGCTCCGACGGCAAGGCATTATCTGAGCCTGGCGACTTAAAAGGTTAAAAGCTTTTGATAATAGTGTACAGTATAATATCCCAGTACTAGTTAAATTGGACCTATTACTGAGCTGAGGGCAACATGCACCAAACAATATTGTTGGATTTAATGTGTCATCGTACTACTGCACCAGAGATAACTACTCCTTACTAGACTACCAGTTGAGTTATCTGGTTATCTAATCCGTAGAAGACCAGTTGGGAACAGCTTTCAAAGTTCAAAGACTGCCATTGTAGGTTCAGGTGGAATAGGTATTCTTTCAGATCTGTACTTGGATATGTACAAGGTGGCAAATCACCACCTCCAATGACAAAGACATCTTACAGTTATCAGTTGTTTTAATATAGAAGGGACAATATATTGATCGATCAAAGTCCCTAATGGACATAGCAAGCTTTTGGTAATGTACTGGTAAAATTACCCGTAGGGATAGTGTCCTAAATATCACCTAGATCAGAAAGTTAAATGGACCCTATCTAAACATATCTAAAATACAAATTTCTAAATTTCATTTTAAAATGTGGCCTCAAGGTTATCAAGAAATCAAATCCGAAGCGACATTCATATGGGAATTAAATATATCAACACATGGACGAATTTTGACTTTGTCAGCTAGGCATTACAAATAAAATACCAACTGACAAATTTCAGCCATAAAATGTGTGTTCTATATTTCGCTATATTTAATATTGGACCGATATAACCCAGGGATAGTCCCTATTTTCTCGAGCAAATATCTTAACTCCAAATAGTGATCATTTAATTTTGTGTGCCATATCTTGCAAGATATCGTCGAAACCACAGAACGGATGAAAAAATTATATTATAAAAAGTTGAAGGCTAAATTCTGATAAACTGTTTTCGAGCTATGCTAAAATATATGGTTCAACCTCTCTATTTTTGCAAATAGCGCTTTTTTGCGAACTGTATTATCTCATATATCCAAATCGACCTACAGGTTGTACTCGTACTCCATCCACTGCCGCTGCAACCACAGTGGCATTAGGTTAAACTGTCTATCAATGTGGAGGTAGAAAAAGTACGGCCACATAAGGATATCACATTGTAGCGAAATGCTAAACGACCATATGGACCATATACCAACGGTGTACACTTTCAAGAGGTATTTTGATGTATACTAAAATACCTGCCAGAGAGGACTGGGTTCGCAGAATAACAGGAAATTGAAACTATCTCCAGAACTTAGCTTTGATATAGCGTACAGAGTACCAGATACTTGCAGTGTATGTGGCTGAGTCACAAAGTGACCCCCACTGGAGTGGGCATTTACTCGAACAGCCAGGCTGCCATTAAATCTCTGAAAGCTACATCGCTAAATTCACAAACTGCTTAATAAGTTTAACATATATATTTCATATGGTTACCTGATTAACTTCCTAATTAAGGGAAGACATTACAAATGCTTGAAGAATTTGCATATTTCGAAGCCAATAGATAAATCTTCCGAAGAAACGACTTAAGAAGATCAACATATATACTCGCACTAGAGAGGAAGGGACTGCCTACGTTAGTGTCATTGTCCGCATGTGGTCTACGAGTATGTTGGCTGGTAACTTCGGCTCTTAACCTAACCTAAACCAAAATTTGAAAATGTCAGAGACTGTTCTTTCAGTCTTAATAAAGATTCCGATATCCGATTTTATTAACGAATTTCCAAATTTGTAATTTCCATTACCCCATTACTGAACACCCTGTGTTATATGCATGCAATTACCAATGGCAATGGTGACTTTTTAAACGATTCCGGGGAAAAAAGAGTAAGTAAACCGCCACTTTGGTGGTTCCTGTTGAATGATTTTTCAAATAATATGTACTCGCACTAATAACGGTGTATGTTTGGAAATAAATTTAAAAATAAAATTTTGTCTAAAATTGTTTATTATAAAACCAAATGTTATAGGTAATTATCTGAAGTGGAGCAAAAAACACAAGACCATATTGTTTGAAATGGAGTGAAGGTAATTTTCTTCGATGGTATTAACCCCTTTTTTCCTGCGGAGGCAGACGTTTTTCGTTTCAGTTTTTTTTTTAGTTTTGCTTGGAACCACTGATGCCACCAATTCCATAAGTGATGATGACCGCCGCGGACACTTGGTGTGCTGTTGTTGCTGCTTTCCTTAAACATTCAATCACTCACATGCTGCCTCAAATTCGGTTCACTTCAGCTCAGTGCCAGTGCCAGTTCATCGTGGTCGTCGTCCATCATTTTCATGTTCAGTATTTTACCTGCAACTAAGCAACAACAACAAAGAAATAACGACACAAAAAACAACAAGACCGAGAGGAATTATTCGTCTAAATGGAACCCTATGAAACACCTGAAATAAATTAGATCGTTGTAATTTTCGCCGTACAATTTTGCTCTGCCGTTTTGCTTTGAATTGGAGTTGGAGTTAGTGTTGCTGTTGTTTTATGTGTTGTCGTTTTTTGGTAGTTGTTGTTGTTTAGTTGCTGAGTTGTCTGTTGCATTTTTATCGTTCACCATCTGCTTCTTAAGTGGAGCTAATGTGTTTTAGCTTAATTTTCCTCCGTTTTATCCGCGCTTAAAGCCACCAAGGAGACGACTAAGACGTCCACAAGCACCACCACCAACACCGCCAACACTGTGACCCTCATTGGCAACAGACAGGCGGAGAGACATAAAGCAACGAGCAAGAGGCAACAAACATCCGACAAACAACATCATCGTTTTCGTCATTTTCCTCGTCAGGTTACAATTGTTGCCGCCGTCTGTGTTCATTGTCTTAAGCTTAGATTAACAAAAATTTTATTGCAATTTTTACTGCCGCACAGTGGCCTCGGCGGAACAAGATTAGAAGGCGTGTGTGAGATATAATTCAATTATCGAAAGTGACGAATAACCCATCAAATATTTATATTTTAAGAAGTAACTTACTTGGCTTTGCCATTAGAGGTGGTTAGGTTAAATGCCGCCATGTAATATATCCAAGTAGTTGCCTAAAAGAATACCTATTGGAACTGACTTTTCAATGTCAGACACAGCATTAGTTATATCGAATCAATTCCCCACGACATCAGATTATTACTTGGTCCCAATTTAACCAGTACCGAGACCAGTAGCATCGGGTAAATTTGTACTTAATTTCCCTTAAGTTTGTAATAGATGAATACATTACCAGTAACAGACAAGAGATACTCGAGGTCACCCGTGTCACTGAGAAAATTTTAGACGTTCATAGTTTTTCCGACCACAGAATAGTTCAGACTTCCCTCACAATAGTAGGGAGGAAAAATGAGGAAAATTTATAGGCACATTTGACTGGTCTCTTCTAAAAAATATTGAAATGAAGTTGCGAATTATCGGGGATATAGAAAAACGGTGGAACGATCCAAGACAACCCTAAATTGATTGAAAAAAATGGGGAAAATTTATAGACACATTCGAGAAGCCTCTTTCAAAAAATACCTGTAATGAAGTTTAGAATTGCGGGGATATAGAAGAAACGCTGGAACGAGCCAAGACACTATTTCTCTTAATTTCTCTTTACAAGCTACAGGTGCCAAAAGTAATCCAAGGACAAACAGCGATCGCCACGGTATTCATCTCAATTAGTTATACTGAGGAAGTGCTGCAGAAAAGCTTCATGCGAAGCAAAGGCCACAAAAGCTCTACACGACGGGGACATCAAAAGGAAGAACTCAAGCAGTAGAAAAGATGGTTGTGAAAGGTCCAAAATAAATCCTGCAACTGCATTGAAAGCACATAGATGATACTCGTAGTTCTTGTACGACGCACAGTGGCGCCATTTGAGTTTTTTCGTTGCAAAAATCATATCTTTTGAAGCGAATAAGATAATTGAACAGTTTAAACAGCATATGATAGATAACTGTTCAGCCTATGAAATGAGCGTTTGGAAAGGGTGCTACGCTTTGTAGGGGCCTACTTATGGGTTATCAAAGTTAAAATTTGTAGAAAAATCAATTTTATGGTAACTAAAAAAAATTATTTTTAAATGTTTAGATTGTTTTTATTTTTTTCTTTAGGATTTTATGTTTTAAATTATTACCCAACAAATTAAAAAAAATTACTTCTTTTTTAAATTTATTTTTTCAATTTTCTGTAAAATATTCATCACAATTCGTAGGAGAAGGTATATCTAAAAGACTAATCATTTCTAAACTATAATTATTTTCTAACTCTATTCGTGACTTCACATGCCGCAGGGAAGAAATAAGTGGATCGGAAGATGCTGCCAACATGTTGAAGAGGTCCTCATTTTGCCTTACCCTTGATGCTTTGAATGTGTTCTGCAATCTATATTTTTTATAAAATTTGTTAAGAGACTACTGTGCATCTTCAGAAAGCTCTCCAATTAGCAAAGACTGGTACTCAATTATATCTTTGCCATGCGCCAATATTTTATGGACGGTCGGGGTCAACTTCTTCTGTGGATACATTTCTGCTAAAAGAGATGCAGTTTTCGATGCATATTCTCCATATTTTGTAGAATTGACATTTTCTTTGCAGTTTAAAACATTCAAGATCGTTCCCAATCTTTTCACAATTTGATTGTCAATTCCAGTGATTCTAGTTACTGCCTCATCATTTTCAAAAAATCTCCTAGAAGTGTTTCCATCGTTTGAGTTACCGTATCCGTGCTTGGGACAGTCTACTTTTAGTCCAACTTGTTTAAAAAAGCATCCTGTATTTGCTTCTTTCTGATCTTTTCCTTATCCTTTATTGATGTATTTTCATCGAAGTTTTCCTCCTCTTGTGGTAGGCTATACGCCATTTTTAGCAAGAAATCCATACACCTTATCCTTGCGTGCAATAGTGACATTCCATATTCGTAATTCTCCTCGTTTGTATAATCGTTTAAATTACCAAAGTTCTTCTGACTCTTTTTGCAAATCGGGCATGACAATGTTGAGGTTGTTCCTGTCAGTTCGTTTACGACTTTTCCGTCAACCATGGTCAGGTGGAACTCGTAATTGCATTCAATATATTTTCCTTCTCCAATTTGCAGCTTTGTAGGCTTAATCTTGCTTATTTGTTCTTCAATGTCCTTCACCGTGGTCCTTATGATGGCCATGATGATGGCATCCCATGATGATGGCATCCGCCATGATGGCATCCCATGCTGTCCGTACAGCTAATTTTCCCAATAATTCTATCATGAGTGCCAGTTACAGAAGTTTACGCGAGTTGTTTTTATTGTTTTACAAAATGAATACACAGTTGGTCTGGCCTGACCCATGTGTTACGAATGTGACTATAGAAACATGTGACTATAGAAACACAAAGCAAACAGTTAATTTTTTTTATCATTATACATTTAATAAATACATCAATAAATACAAACAAAAAATAAGGCGATTCGTTACCTATTTTTCGTGATATTACACCTGGAATCGCAACAAATTGACTAAAAATTGTGTGTTTTTTTGAAAACCGAGAGTAGGTAAACTTTGAACGGTTATATCTTCTAAACTAAAAATGTGATATTATTAAGAGTAGCATATTTGAAATCGTTGAAAAGTTTCCTATAACATGGGTTCATTCAAAACTTCGTCTGCGCACATGAAAATTTTGATTTTTGCAACCTCGTTTGCTCTACGGGCGCCACTGAAGAATCGCTGTCTATGCTTCTGGATAAACATTTCCTTGAAGTGCATGCTCGCCAGCGAGTTTGTACAGAATCTGGAATTATTGGGGTCTTAGGACGCTTTAGACCGTTTAGATTACCAGGACCAGATAATGTCTTGCTGGCGGAGCTATAGACAATGGATCAGAGCTCAGATATCTCAATACTTGTTGAATCGAGCAGGAATGTATACCATCAGCACAGGGAGAAACTAAGGTTTTCCTAATACCCAAACCGCCCCTAATGATATAGTCAGAGCTCTATACTTGTTGCATCAGGCAGGCTTACGTATATAACATTAAACTAGAGAGAAACTATCGTTGTCTTCATTCTCAAAGAGAAAAAGTCGACCCATACACGACATCAGAAGTACCGGTCGATTATCATTAAACCTACGGAGAAGTGACGATATACTTCTCCGTAGGTTTAGGTTTAGGTTTAGGTTAGGGTGGCAGCCGTATTTTTTACTAGCTCGCATAGACCAGTTTGGGTTCCTAGTATTACCACGGGCTGAAATGCCTCTCATTAAAAGCAACCTGTTTGATATACAAATTTATCGATAGTACGAATATCGGTACTGGAAAGATCTGTAAGGCAGCCCAGAAAGGCCGACACCAGTATATCCAGTCGTCGTTTACTCAGAGCGGGGCACTCGCATAGCAAGTGCTCAATGCTCTCCACTACTTCCTCATCTCCACAGCTTCTGCAGAAGTCATTGGAGTCAATACCCTTTTGGCGTGTTTGCCGATCAAGCAGTGTCCCGTCAGAACTGGTACTAACGTAGACAATCATTGCCTCTCTAGTGCGAGGAGATATTTTGATCTTCTCAGGTCATACCTTGGACAGATTTGTCAAGCAACCCTGCAGGTGCCGATTTCTGTCTATCTTTTGTTGGTCTGACTGATTGCCTCTTGCCTAAGCCAAAGCTTGCCCGTGGACAGTGGCGCATCAATATGTGAAAAATTCTTCGAGAATTTCTAATGTCGTCCCTTTCCTAGCAAGTTCATCGGTTTTGAGTTCCCCGGGATATCCCTATGCCCAGGCACCCATATGAGGTGTATTCTCCGTAAACCTTGTACAGATTAACCGATAGTTACCTTAGAAAAATATTTTATCACAGGTTACACGCCAATCAACAGCAGGTCTTCAGCAAGGGCAAATCCAAAGAAACAAGCCTGCATGATCTAGTCAGCTTTATTAAAGGATTTATTTTTATATTAATGTATACACAATAAGATGTTTCCAGTGCGGCAACTATTGTGGCTATGTTGTAGAAAGGGGAAGTCCTGGATGTTGATAAAAATACGAGTATACGAAGGTCCATTCATAACCTTTCAATTAACAATGGACCTCCATAGTTTTATTAAAATTCTTTGGGCAATACGAAGCTTAAAACCTTTTAGATCGTCAGGAGTTACAAGTAATGCAGATACACTAATTCTCTGGCTTAAAGCGCTCTATACTTGTTGCATCAAGCAAACCTATATATCCCGAAACTCCCAATAGTAGAGACTCCCTCAAGCGGACACCTCCCTTCATTACACAATTATCAGAAAACAAAGCTTCAAATTAATTTTAAATTTAATCTCCCACAAGTGGATATCTCCCTACAATGGAAAAAAGTCTGCGGACCGTGACTGTCCACTGTTGTTAATTGTCACAGTACCATCAAAGTGAAGAGAGGCAAAGGTTGTCTACATTTCAAAAAAAGGGAAATCGCAGGCTACTGGTCAATCAACAGCATGACTACAGCAAGGGCAAATCCGCCGAAACAGCCCTAGATTATCTAGTCAACTTCACTGAAGAATCTCTCTTTTGTAAGGAATATACAATGGTAGCTTTTAGCTTATATAAAAATAGCATAAATCCAGCCGCAATAGCTACAGCTCTGGCTAGACTGAGGCTTGATAACAAAATACGATGGTTTACTCATAACCTTCTGATTAACAGACACATTTCAGCTTATCTTAGGTTCAACTCATGTTGAAGAAGTGCTGCAGGAAGCTCTTTAACAAGGCAAAAAATAACAAGAGCTTCACAGTACTGAATCATTTATAAAGAAGAAGTCAAGCAGTACCACTGATAGTTGAGAAAGACTAAAATAAATAATCAATAGACTTCTGCAATGGCTCACACGAAGGCTACGGGCAATTGTAGCTTCGACACTAAGGTTGTATTCATTCCAACAGCGTGAAAGCCATCCCATACAGCAGCTAAGGATTTCCGCCCGATTACTCCATAGTCATTACTGCTTTAAACCTAGGAGAGATTAGGACTATAATTGATCATAGACTAATGACCAGTAAGCAACATGCCTACAACATAGGCAAATCCACCAAATCTGCCCTGCATGATCTCTTCAGCTTTGTTTAAAGATATCTATCTGTTAATTAATATGCAATGGTAGCTTCCTTAGATATATAGGGGGGCCATCCAAAAACATATATCTAACCGCAATACTTACGGTTCTGTCAACAAAACAAAGACTTTATAACAAAATATGAAGGTTCATTCATAACCTTCTGATTAAGAAACTTATTTCAACTAGCTTAGGGCCAACTGTCTCCTACTTAGTTATGCCGCATGAAGCTCTTTAATAAAACAAAGGTCACAAGAGTTCCACAGGACCGGGTCATCAACAAAGAAAAAAAACTCACGCTATACCAAAGAGAGATGGTAAGGTTTAAAATAAATAATGGACAGATTTCTGCAATGGTGTAAAAAGGTCATCCGAAGCCTCAAAGCTACGGAAAATGTTAGCTCAACACCAAGGTTGTTTTCCTTCACAAACGCGAGCCGACTAGTTTGTCCTCATTTCTCTTTAAACCTTTGGGACATTAATCGATAGTTACTACTAAAACTGATCACAGACTACCGACCAATCAACAGTATCTCAAAGCAAGACCAAATCCACCGAAACGGCCCTGCATGATCTAGTCAGCACTACTGAAGGATATCTATCCGTTAACGAATATACAATGGTGGCTTCCTTAGATATAGAGGGGTCAACATACATATATCTAACCGCAATACTTTCGGCTCTGGCAAGCCTAAGTCTTGATACCAAAATACGATGGATTATTCACAACCTTCTGACCTCTATTCAGTTATCCTGCAGGAAGCTCTTTAATAAGGCAACGACCACAAGACCTCCACAGGACTGGATCATCTACAAAACAAGAGCTCAAGCACTACCAAAGATAGATGGAAAGGTTTAAAATAAATACTGGATAGATTTCTGAAATTGTGTAAAATGCTCATCCGAAGCTCCAAAGAGAGTTGAAAAAGACTAAAAATTAATTCTGGATAGACTTCTGCAATGGCATAGAAAGCAGAAAATTTTATCTTCAACACCAAAGTTGTCTTCATTCCCAAGAAAAAAGTCGCGTACAGGGCCTAAGGAACTCCGGTCGATTAGTCTATCGTCATTTCTCCTTGAAACCTTGGAGAGATTAATCGATAGTTACCTTAGTAGTGAAATTGACCTCAAGCTAGTATTCAACAGCATGTGAATATCTGCTGAATCCGCCCGGCATAATCTAGTCAGCTTTATTAAAGGATTTCTCTACGTCTCTGTTCAGGAATATACAATGGTAGCTTTCTTATATATACATAGAGTGGGCCTCCAAATACATAAATTCAGGTGCTTGAAAAAAAAATAATCTTTTCATGAAGAGACGCATTTCAGCTAGGTTTAGGTCATAGTTGAGAAGTTTAGGCTCAGTGGTAACTCTGCTCCTCGGCCGTTCGCTGATGTAACTAAGGACAGCTTGATTCTGGCGGTCATCAAAAGAGGAGATGAAGACGGCAACATCTCCAGCGGCAAGTGGAGTGAGATAGAGTACGCACTGTGCTCTGTTTTCCTTGATATTGATGAAGAGCTGAGGGGCCCGGCCACCAATTGTGTCGACGCAGACTGGAATGAGGGCCGCATAAAACTAACACGGTTTATCAATATGCGCTTTGTTGAGTACTACCGCTGCGCTTTGAAGAAGATTGGTGAAATCTGTTCGGGTGCGACGCTGGATGTTGTCAACAAAGAGTACATCCTGTCACGGCTCAGTGCACATGCATGGCCATACCAGCCGGTGTGGAATTCGAGACTAAGATGCTGAAGGTTTGCAATCCCGGGCTTCCAACTGGCAACTGGAAGTCGGTCGATTGGATGAGGCGGATGGGCTTCGGGGGCACGCAGTATTTGTACTGAATACCGAGTCTCTATCCCACCTCGTCAAGTCTGATGGCATGGTTTCATATGGATTCTGCAAAACCGGACTTAAGATGTACATGAGCGATGAGTGAAGAAATTCGAAAAAACACTCTTCCAGATAACGCTGGTGAAGTATCTAAATATGAACGTGCCTCTTCGCTGCATCTGGCGCAACCTGTGCATCACCCTTTACAGATGTGCTTGGATGCTTGGACAATCTCTTCATCACGGGATCGAAAGAATACTGTGGAGATGAATCCGGTGAATATGAGCTTCTAGCGAACACAGACGACGAGGCAGATAAAACGGTGTTAGCGAAAACCGACAAGGTCCGCTTCCTACAGATAAACCTCCAGCACTTTAAGGCTGCATCAGCTGCCGTTAAGGGTGTCATGGTTTTAACCCGACCAAGACGGAACTAGTTCTTTTCACCAGGAGAAATAAGGTACCACCAGTTACACATGTCTCCTTGGGGGTATTGAAATAACCTTCTCTAAAAGCGCAAAGAAGGCCGTGGTAGCGCTAAATACCTGATATAACATCTCTTGTCTGTCGAAGATATCTAAATGAAATAGCTGATAAATTCAATATTCACCAGATTTGTTTGTCTGGACACAGATACATACCATGGAACTTCAAAGTAGATGAACTTGCTGGTCTAGAAACTAACTTACATTCTTCAGGATAACAGGAATATGTAGAAATGCCTTCAACGACCTACAAGCTCTTCTTGAGAGATAGAACCCTCATGATAACAAATCTCAGGGGGTCACTGGTCAGGAACTGCATACATGCCAGGCTGATGTGGCCCTGCCCAAACTCCAATCGTACCAACACCCTGCAGTCGTCATCGAGACGGGACGTCTCACTTATAGTGTCTGTCATGATGGGTCACTGCTTTATTGGACAGCACGCAGAGAGATTGAAGGTCTTGCGAAATGACTTTTGCAGAAACTGTGGAGACGAAGAGGAGTATGGATCAATAGAACACCATCTGTGTCTGAGACCCGCTCTCTATATAAGGCGGCATGTAACCGTTCATTCCCCTGCGGATTTAGTGGGTTTGGCTGATTTTAAACTCCACCAACTTTTGAATTTTCTAAAGCAATCAAATTGGTTCAACTAAGAAAGATTTATGTTTATACTTATGTCCCTGTAGCATACTGCCTGCCACTCTTAAACTAAACTTTAACCTATCACTTTGCAACAACTATAGACTGGCAAAAACAAACAACATTTTCGCCAATACACATTAACTGTTAATATTTCTCTGCAATGGACCACTGTGCATATTCGCAGATCACTCCGGCTGACATGTTACATGGATGGCGTTGGTGTTGCTGTCTCGCTATTTTCTGGGGAGACCCTTTTGTTTTATTACCTTTCTGCTCGTGATAGTGGTCTTATTCGGACCGGTGATGGTCTTGTTTGTGCTCATTTTTTTATTTTTGCTAAAGAAATAATTTTTTGACCTATTATCACTGTAATTTATTTAAAACATTTACGAAATATGTTACCAACAACACAATTGTGGCGCTGGCCATATAACTATGTGCAGCTCCTTTCTCAGTGCCATTCCAAGATGTGGCTTGGTCGGCTGGATGATTGGTGCAAATGTTATAATTTCCCAAGAATTTTTGATATGCAAAAAATTGCAATATTGTGAGCATTCAACATTCCAAATGATGGAAAAATTTGCCATTGAAAAAAAATAATAGTATTCAATAGACAATCATATCGCACGAACATTGCTGTCAAAGAGATACTGCAGTTAATACTTGCAAAATATACAGAAACAGATGGCGGCAGTAGTTTGAAAAAATATTACTTTCGTGAAAAGTGGCAACCTTCTAAAACATATGTTTTAAATTTCACTGAGCCACGTTCTTCAGTTTTTGTTGAGTACTCAAAAGTAAACGATCGCAGTGAATTTGTAAACATGGAAAAAATTGATCACCGATATCTAATACAATACTTTCATTTGAAAAGTCTCAGTCCAACCAATAATAAAACCGAGCTAGATTCTACTTTGGGGGACTTTGTTTTTTCGTTTACAGCTATTAAATATTGGGTGGCAGAGTTTAAATGGAAAATTTCCTATCAGGCTCGGGAGGATTAAAGCCTCAAGTGTCTTTGCTACTAGCGAGAGAAGAGAAATAGGCCTGTAGTAAGATTCTCCCCTATCTTTTCCCGGTTTCAGTAGTGGGACCATTCTGCCCATTTTCCAGGCTTCTGGTACTATTACAGTGGACAGGGACAGGTACTTGAATTCCGGTATGCCCAACTGCTTCAGCATCAACATAGATATTCCCTTGGGGGCCAAGGGCTTTGGTTGACTTTGCGCTACCGATGACATCTGCAACGTCCTTAACAGTAAATTGTGGTGGTACTTCTTCGGCTCGGCGAGCATGAATCTCCTTTTCGAGCTCCTCTTAGGGTCAGTCACAGTGGAAGCACCAACTGTGACTACGGTCCGGTCGCCTCTCCTGCCAGGATCAATTTACTGATACCGGAACTTAAGTTGCATTGCTTCAAATAATCCGGTCATTAGTTCCGCTTATATTCGTCGACTTTCCTTCTAATTTTTAGATTCAGTTCCCTGACTCTAAGATCAGCAGGGTTAGAACGACGAATTTCATATCGCTCGTCCCGCTGCTTCTGCTAGAAAATTGGGTCGTACTTTGTGTAT